>CM035793.1:3449554-3592054 GCA_020466265.1 Siphamia tubifer
ATTTTTGGTAAAGATGTGAGGTGGTCCACAATAGATCCAATTAAATTTAGCGGAATGTAGGTCAAAGGTCACCAAACATGTATTGCTGAAGGTGTTTCACTTTATTTTATATTAATGTTTGGGCTGTCAAATGGATTACAATTTTAATCACAGGATTGCTTTGGATTAAGTGAAATGTATCGTGATCTGAACACTTTACGTCAGTTGATTGTTCTGTCTCTGTTTTTTGTACTCCCCACTCAAACAGCAAAATGATGAAATTACAAAATACAAATACAAAACATGCTAAAATTAACATTTGCAAAAAGAAAGAAATAATCAAATTATATGAATAAATTTGACTAAAATACAGTAAAACCCCCCCCCAAAAAAATATATATGTATGTATATGTGTGCGTGTGTGTGTATGTATAAATGTTTTACAGCAGTTTTTAAAATTAAATGTTGCTGAGCTTTTGTAAAAAATGTTTCTTAAAGGGCTCATATTATTACCTACATTACATTACATATTATCATTATTATTACACCCCCTCCTTCAAAAAAGAGGAGGGGTGGGCTATTGTTTTGGTTCAGTTTTTGGCTTTGCACAAAATCTACTGGACAGATTTCCATGAAATTTTCAGGAAAGGTGTGAAGTGGTCCTAAATAAATGGTAAAAATGGACTGCGCTTATATAGTTCTTTTCCACCTTCATGGTGCTCAAAGCGCTTTACATTAGCCTCTCATTCACCCATTCACTCACACACTCATACACCAGTAGGTTTCTAAGGTCTAAGGTCAGTCCTACTGGGGGCCTAAGCCAGGGTTCAGTGTCTTGCCCGAGGACACTTCGACATGTGGACAGCCAGAGCTGGGATGCGAACCACCAACCTCTCGGTCATTGGGCGACCCACTCTACCAACTGAACCACAGCCGCCCCAAATAGAACCCATTAATTTTGCTGAATGTAGGTCAAAGGTCAAAATCAAGGTCACTGTTTTCACAATGATCAGCTATAAGTCAAAGGTCATGAATGTCCTTTTTATTCATGTATACTAAGTTTAGCATGTAGCTTGTTTGAACCTTGAAGAACACATTTGAAGATTCTAGGTCAAAGGTCACGATAAAGGTAAAAATTGAATTGGATATAACTTTTGAACTCTTCATATTACAGGCTTCCAATTAGGTCCAAAATGGTGGCTTTTCAATCTGATCGGCAATCGGACAAACATGCAGATCAAAAAGCCGATCATGTGACGTAAATTACTAGCGACCATTTTCGCATTTGCAAATGTGAAAATGTCCTGTCTTTTTTTAAAATATAGTTAAATAATAGTAGAAATTTGGGACCATTGTACACTGCGTACGGCAGACAACAGTGTGCCCACAGCTA
Organism: Siphamia tubifer; assembly: GCA_020466265.1. Taxonomy (NCBI): domain Eukaryota; kingdom Metazoa; phylum Chordata; class Actinopteri; order Kurtiformes; family Apogonidae; genus Siphamia; species Siphamia tubifer. Next base: position 3,450,927 of record CM035793.1, read on the forward strand.
AATGGCATTAGCATTAGCCTAGCACTGCCATATTTACTCCAACATCTGAACCAAACGCATCCACACTTCGTCAAAGGGGATCCAGACCTTCTATGTTTTGCTAACTGGTTAGTACTGGCATCTGTTATGATTTAGCTTCGTGGGGAGAACTAGTATCCGTTAGCATGTAGGCTCACTGGTGAGTACTAGCATCTGTTAGCATGTAGCCTCACTGGTGAGTACTTGCACCTGTTAGCATGTAGCCTCACTTGTGAGTATTAGTATCTGTTTGAAAGTAGCCTCGCTGGTGAGTACTAGCATCTGTTAGCATGTAGCGTCACTAGTGAGTAGGTACTTGTATGTGTTAGAAAGTAGCCTCACTTTTTTTAAATTTAAAAACGCCTTCGCCCATTGTAGCTGGATTAGGCCCCCAGTGACCCCCGCATCTCTAGTGAGGATAAAGCGGGTTCAGATGAGGAGACGAGACCTTTATTTAGCCAGGCAAGTCATTAAGAATAGATTCTCACTGGTGAGTAAGAATCTAGCCTCACTGGTGAATACTAGCATCTGTTAGAATGTAGCCTCACTGGTGAATACTAGCATCTGTTAGAATGTAGCTGTTATATCCATAAATAAATAATACTCATATGCATGAGTAAAACTTCACGTGTGCTTTACTGAGTTTCTCCAGTCATACAGAACAACTTCCTGATTACCCATCATGCACCAAATATGACCTAAATTATGTAGGAGGGACAAATATAACATCTCCTCCCCCGCTTACAACACATGTCCCCATCATTACAAATTGCACATGAAACAAAATCAGACATTTAACCGTAATCAGGAAGGTAAGTACATATCAGCATAAAACAAGTATTACATACAAATAGTATATATATGTGTTTTTTACTCAACAAAACAAAACACATGAACTCTACTAGATGAGGGTGGACTACCTCATCTTGTGACAACACCCATTCTGCCCCCAAAACTTGGGTGTGTCTGTCTAAAAAACAAAAGTTCATAACTCCATACGTTTGGGAGGCCGCTGCTCCTGTTCCGGATAGCGCCGCTCACTGAGGGCCCCAACCAAGCTGTCTCTGGGAGGCACTGACATCACTGCTGGAGATGGAGGCGCCAGTCCCTCCGGCATCTCTGGTGGGGAATCAGAAACAGGTACTTCGTGAACAGGGATATCCACCGGTGCTACAATGGGGTCACTTGTGCAGCCTTCCAGTACATCCTCACTACAGTCTCCTGATGACAGTGTGGGTGTTGATGCCCTTGTCTGTAGGAGTTGGTCGACATGTCTTCTCCACATGCGACCATCAGCTGTCTGGACCGTATACGAGACTGGACCAGTCTGTGCCACAATAGTTGCCTGCACCCACCGTGGACCAGCACTGTAATTCCTGGCCAACACATGGTCACCGGGAGAGAAGTTCCTTTCTTTGGCGTGTTTGCTTGCGTTGCTGAGTCTGCTTCTCCTGCTGATGTTGAACGGTGTCTTTCACTGTGGTGGGTTTTAACAGATCAAAATGGGTCCGCAGGTCTCTCTTGAACATCAGGGATGCCGGAGAGACCTTGGTGGTAGCGTGGGGGGTATTCCTATATGTTAACAAAAATCTGTGCAACCGCTGATGAAATGTTCCTTGACCCTGAGACGTCTCCAGGGCATGTTTCAAGGTTTGGACAAACCTTTTGGCTAACCCATTAGTAGCTGGGTGGAAACATGCCGATTTGATGTGCTGCACACCATTTGCATGTAAGAAAACAGTCATTTCGTTTGACACCAGCTGAGGACCATTGTCGGAGACTAATTGTGAGGGACACCCAAAACGGCTGAACATTTCCCCTATATTTTTGTCTGCAGTGATAGATTTGATGATTGCCACCTCAGGCCATTTGCTGTGGGCATCCGCAGCTACCAGTAGCATCCGTCCTTCCACTGGTCCTGCGAAATCTATGTGAACCCGTTGCCAGGGCTCTTCTGGGAACTCCCAAGGATGCAAGGGAGCTTCTGGAAAGCCACCTGACAGGCTTCATTCCAATTCCAGGATTTTCCTTTACAGAGTAGGCTATGTAATGGGTTCAACATAGATGCTAAATTGGGTATGAACTGGCCATAGTAGTTTAGTAACCCAAGAAAAGAGCGTAACTGACTCACACTTTGCGGTGCTGGAGCTTCTGCAATGGTACGGCTCTTGGATGGGGCAGTGTGTAATCTGCTTGCATCGATAACATGCCCCAGATATTCAACGGATGGCTTAAAAAAAATTCACACTTGGCTTTGCGGACTCTAAGTCCGTAGTCTTGTAGCGTTGAAGGACGGCATCCAGATTACGCAGATGTTCCTCATCAGTGGCTCCAATGCACAATATGTCATCTAGGTAACATTGCACCCTGGGGAGACCACTGAGGATCTGTTCAGTGGCGTGCTGGAAATGGGCAGGGGCCGACGTGATTCCAAATGATATCTGAATAGACCCTTTTGTGTGGTTATGGTGAGGAGCTCTCTTGACTCTTCCTCGACAAGCATCTGCAAATAGGCCTGATTTAGATCTATTTTGCTGAACTTTTGTCTGTGACTGAGTCCTGCAAACAGGTCATCTATGTGAGGGAGAGGATATTGTTCAGGAGCTAGTACAGGATTCGGCGTCACCTTGAAATCTCCATAGATTTGAATGTCACCATTCTTCTTTGCCACAGGAACAATAGGTGTAGCCCACTCACTAATAGTCACAGGTTCTAGCACGCCACTTGCGACCAGTGAGTCAAGGTCAGCATCAACTTTTGACTGTATTGCATATGGCACAGATCTTGTCTTTAAAAACTTTGGCTTTGCATCAGGCTTAAGGCTTAGCTTCACGGTGATGCCCCTCATAATGCCAAGCTCAGTTTTGAAAACGTCACAATGTTTTTGCAAAACAGTGGTTAATTTACTGGAAGTGGGTGACAGCATTTTCACACTTTGCCAATTTAGTTTCAAATTCTCTAACCAGACTCGACCTAAAATGGCAGGACAATTACCTTTAGCTACATAGACAGGAAGTTTTCTCACTTGATGGTTGCTCTCATCAGTCATGCCAGCCATGGGCACTGGTTCTCCAAGGCAGGTGCTAAATTTTGTGTCTGAAGGTCTAAGGGGCAAATGACATAGGTGGTTCTCATATGTCTTTTCTGAGATGATGGAAGCTTTGGATCCTGTGTCTATTTGCATATCTATTGGGTGTCCTTCTAACGGGGGCCTTGTCCAATAACCCTCATCGTCTGCATTAACTTTATATATGTTCAGTGTATGCACCCTCACCTCTGTGTTTTCATCTGACTCACTAGACAGTTCGTCTTGTTGTCTCACTGTGTGAACTGGTCGTCTCTTCTTTCTTTTCTGGAGTCTTGTCTGTTTTCAAACATTTTCTCAGGGTTATTTTCATTTTTGATCACTTTACCTGCATTCTTTTTGCTTTACATACTCGTTCTAAGTGTCCCCGTTTTCCACAGTAACGACAGTCCATATCCTTACATTTGCATGTCATTGCCAGATGTCTCATTTTGCCACAGCGATAACATGGCCCCTGTGCATTTGGTCTTTCTGAGCTCAGTGCATGTACCTTGCTAGTTGTATGAAGCTGTTGAGCTTCTCTTGATGCCATTTCCATAGAGACACTAATGCTAATTGCCTTCTCCAATGTTAGCTCACTCACAGTCAACAATTTCCTCTGCGCAGCTTCATCTTTAAGACCGCACACCAGTCGGTCTCTTAACGTGTCATTTAAAACAGCACCAAATTCGCAGTGTTCTGCCAGTTTTCTGAGCGCGGCCACAAACACAAGGACTGACTCGCCTTCTTTTTGCTCACGTTTGTGGAATCGGAACCTCTCTGCGATTAATAACGGCTTCGGTGAATAATGGTGTGCTGTGTTGTAGCAAGTCACGTAGCAGATTGAATGTTTTCGGTCCCATTACCACCAAGAAGGTGGGTACAATTTTGCCCTCAGCAATGCCTGAATAAAGTAGTCAAAATGCTCCGAGTATGAGCTCCACTGTTCCAAATTCTCATCAAAAGGGCCAATATTACCTAGAATTCCAGCCATCCTTGGTATCGGTCATACAAACAGTTCCTCTTCATCTGAACTAGGTATAACTTGACATCCTTACCTCTTTAAAAAAAAACCTCAGAGGTTATGAACTGACTCGTACAAAAAAAGTGAGTCCGAATGCCTGCGTGAGATAAGTAAATATCCTCGTCGCCACTTGTTATATCCATAAATAAATAATACTCATACGCATGAGTAACACTTCAGTAGCCTCACTGGTGAATACTAGCATCTGTTAGCATGTAGCCTCACGTGTTGTAATTATCTTTAGCAAATATACCAAGGTAGTGTAATTATTAGGCTACATCTGCTTCACACACACAACTCAAAAACACCTCATCCTTTTTCTCGTCCTCGTTTATTGATTAATCTAGTGTAACCCTTTAACTGCTGACACATTATTTCAGGTAAATGTGTTGCTGTGAATTTGTCCTAAAAGCTGCTGTGAGTCTGTGTTTGTTCCTTCAGTTTTACGGTGGTTTAGGGTCAAAACAAAGAGAAAAGTGTAAACCGAAGACACTGATAAGTGAATTGATAAGTATTCAGTTACTATTGTTGACAGATATGAAACTACATGTAGGCTCCAAAATGGCATGACCTTTGACCTTTGGTGACCTTGAAAGGTCAAACACATTGGCTTTGTCTGAAATCCTCCCCTACTCACCCCATAGTTAAATAAATGTAGTGCACTACATAGTGAAGTCAATTTTAAACTTTTCAGACACTACTATGATGCTGTTTAATTGCATCATCACCATCAAACAATTAAAATGTACCAATGTCGTCTTTCCGGGTGGATTGTGTACATTGAGTGACTATATAGTGATTGTAAATAGTTCACTGAAGATTAGGACCCCCCTACAAACTGGTCCATGTCTATATGTGTGTATATATATACTGGGCCGTCGTCACGGGTCTGTTGTAGGGGACACATAGGGGGGCCCAGAATTGGTCCTTCATGAAGATACGATTAATAATTCTGTTTAATTTGAAAATGTGTTGATTTGGAGGTGAAATGTGATATATTTGCATTCAATAAATGATTTCTGGTTCTTTTGCCTGTATTGTCCTCGAAAGTAGAGTCAAGGACACCCCTATATCACCCATAATGCAGAAATGGTTTGGTCTTTGATTAAAGCATAAAAAAGTGCAGCACTATTTGATCACGGCTTCGGAAATAAGGCTGCATGCTCGCTTGGCATTATGTACAAATGAGGAGCACAGAAAAGAAAAGAGAAAAAGAGATGAAGAAGCAAAGAGCCTCAGGGGGTCACTCCATAAATATTAAAAAAAGATTCAGATGATGCAGCAGGTGGGACAGCTGAACCAGGTAAAGGAAACAGCCTCGTAATGTAGCCTAAGCCGTACATGTGATGCACCATTTATAGTTAGAGATAGAAGATACACAGAGTGAAAAGTACAGTCAGTGAAACTAGCCCAAGAAAATCTAAAGAATAAAACCCACTGCATCTTACACATTACTGTTGAAAGTACTTAGGTCAGCTTTGGAAAACCTTTACTCAATTCATAATAGTGTTGACACATGTCCTGGATTTTCCTGATTGTCGCGGATTTTAATGGTCTGTCCTGAAAAAAAATATAGACACTTTCCTGGACACTGAATGGAGGATTGTATTACATACAAGGAAAGATTAGACTGAGTATGAAATACCCGGATTTTTGTCAGACAGAGGTGGTAACCCTTAATTCATAATCCAGTTCCAACCCCAAAAACAGTCGTTTTGGTTTATCTGTTATATCTGTTATGGGAACGTCAGCCCTGCTGCAGGTGACGATGTGAGCAGAGTGTCTGCGTGTCTCTGGTTAGGAGTGCTCTCTCTCTCTCTCTCTTTCTCTCTCTCTCCTTTTTCTGCTAACATTCTGAATGGAGTACGACCCCATTTACAACAACACCATGAATAAATAAATAATAATAATAATAATAGCCTAATAATAACAATATGCAATAATAATGCTTGATAGTGATTAAGAGTCAAATTGAATGTTTTTCAAATGGTTAATTGTGAAATGGTAATGTTGGGCTACTTTGTAATAATGTTATTTTACCTCTTATAGACACTGTCGAGGTTGGCAGCTCCAAGGAGGTGAGAGAGAGAAAGCAGAGGCTACCAAAGAGAGAGAAAGCAGAGGCTACCAGGGAGGATGAGAGAGAGGAGAGAGAGGCAATCAGTGAGAGAGAAGGAGGAGAGAGAGAAGGAGGAGAGAGAGAAAGCCAATGATGATGCAGGAGGAGAGGGCCCACTCAGATGATGTTATCCCAGGCCCAGCCAAAGCTGGCAACGGCCCTGTATATATATGTATATATATATATATATATATATATATATATATATATATATATATATATATATATATTATATATATATATATATATATTTGGTTTCTGACACAGCCATAGTCACATGTTTTCAGAGGGAAGTGTCCATTAAGGCTAAAATGTTCATGGGGGGGGGGGGGGGGGGGGGGGGGCTTGTTGTTTATGGAAACACTAGTTTATAGTTAAATCTCATTTCTTTATTTGTGTTTAAATCTTTTTGACCAGTGTTAGTGTTTTATTTTTATCTTTAACAGGTTGAAGTGAAAATGCTTCTTGAGTCCACACGTCATCGGGGGAACGTCTGACTTTCTGTCCCTCATGTCCCCTTAAACACCCTCTGTCTTTTTTTAATTGGTCCCCTGACGCTGCCCCTCCACCCATCTGCTCACCAGGCCGCCAATCAGACGCATCCCTGCCTACCTGAGCCCAGAGCCACCTGGGCCGCTTGTTTACTGCCGTGCCCCAAAGTGTCGCCGGGGCAAACCGGGGAGGCAGGACGGACGGACGCCGCCCGGGAACGCCATTGGTCGAGGATGAGGTGGAGAGGGAGAGGGAGAGGAAGAGAAGCACAGAACCCACACCTGAACTCACTTGAACCTTCTGGACTCACCTGGATTCACCTGGACTCACCTAGACTCACCTGGACCTTCTGGACTCACCTAGACTCACCTGGACCATCTGGACTCACCCGGACTCACTTCAACTCACTTGGACCTCCTGGACCACCCGGACTCACCTGGATTCACCTGGACACCATCAGTTGTGAGGGTGTGTACGGAGCGTGCTCAGTGGACCAACAGCAGAAACCACAGCAGTAAGACCCCCCCCCCCCCCCCCCCCCCCCCCCCCACACACACACACACCTGTTAATGCTGCCTGACTTTAATCCACTGGTGTTAAACTTGCACCCCGGTGTAAAAGACCCCCCGATAGTGTGAACGTCCCTTCAGATTACTGTAGGTTAACTTGAAATTAATCTTAATCTACCCCGAGGGGGGGTAACCATAAAGGGATTTCAGATTACCCCTTAAAATTATTTTAATCTTTTTTTTATTATTATTATTAAACTATTAATACGTTTGACTGTTTCTTCATCATTAATTATTTTTTTTATTGTTATTCTTTGTCCCTCTAGAACGCTGCGACAGCTCCCATTCACTTTGAATGGTCGTTCCCAGCGTTCTGCGGGCAGATTTATTTCCATAACCGGCCACTGCGCCATTAACGCCCATTGCCAATGGCAACAAGTTTTGTCACCTCAGATTCACATACCGTATCACTCCGCAGGTAGTTCGGCCACTTTGAAAGTAAATATTTGCTACGTTGTAACAGCTATTTTATCCAATCTGTTAGAGTAGTAGCAGTAATAACATGTAATAACCATAGAATAAGTGGGATAATGTATTGCCCACGCGTGACTATTTCCCGACCAACACCCCATCGGGAAATATTTTTCTGATAGTCACGCGTGGGCAATACATTATCCCTTACTTATGCAACATTAGCAGATACCAATGTTTTTATCGTGTTCTATCATGTAAAACATTCATGTGAATTTGTCACTCTGATATTTATCACAAATTAAAACTAGAAAAGTGCTCCTAGAGTTCAGACCTCAGTGAAGCAGCACTAGTCTGTGCTAACGCTAACGCTAACACATTAAATCTGCCAAGGTTTGGATCTGGATGTTCTAACTTCTTCATAAACTAGTGTTCTGTGTTCACTAACCATTTATTTTATGGATCATTAACAATCCCTTAGAGGGTTTAAAAACATTCTAATAAATCCTGGCTCCTGTTTTTCACATATGTCCATTTCAATATTCGACCACGTATGACGTCACTCTGACGTTATGTGACGTCGCACAACGACCAAATGTCACATGTTAGATCTAATGTTAAATATGAAGCACAAGATATTGTCTGATTTAACTAAATATGTCAATAACCTGCTTTAAGGTTAAAGGTCATACATTTACCAAATATACCATTGGTGCCACGTCATGTGACGTCTTTACGCGACGTCATGTGACGCCTTTACGTGACGTCATGTGACGCCTTTACGTGACGTCATGTGACGTCTTTACGTGACGTCATGGAGCCTAGTCCGGCCCTGGGGATGAATTTGTGAAATGTAAGAACAGAAGTAATGTAAAAAAAAAAATACTGACAACTCTATTTTTTTCTCTTTGTAAATACTAAGTAGAAGTACAGCTACTGGTGTGAAAAAATACTTGAGTGAAAGTAGAAGTACTGATTCAACTGCGTTACTGAAGTAAAAGTAAAAAAGTACAATTTCTGAATTTTAACAAAGTAAAAAGTAAAACTGCATATTTTTTTTACCTGGATGAAATAATACTGACTTAAGCAGGAAAAAAATAAAGCCTTTAAAAGTGAGTTAGTGTGTAAATGATGTGTTTTATGGGGTCATGGTACTGAGCTTAGTGGATATGGACAGATTTAGGTGATTTTTAGATGATTTAGGAAAAACTCAAAAGTCATATATAGGAGATAAAAAAAAAAGCATAATTATGACATAAAACATCAAAATTATGATATCATCACAATTTTTAATTTACAACATATTTTTCATACTGTCACATTTATCTAGTTTGAAAAAGTAATGAGTCTATTCTGAGAATGTGGAGTATAAAGTACAGATATTTATATACATGTAAAAAAAAATAACTGTACTAAAGTACAGTAAAGGAAGTATTTTTACTTAGGTACTTCCACCTCAGTAGAAGTTTAAACATATTCTGTCTGTTATTAAATATTTGGTGTATTTGAAGATCCACTGTGATCTGTATGGAACAGGGTTAGGAGCAATGGCAAATAATAATAATAATAATAATAATAATAATAATAATAATAATAATAATAATAATTATTATTATTATTATTATTATTATTATTATTATTATTATTATTATTATTATTATTATTATTATTATTATGTAAAGGTTGAATTGGAAGAGATCCTTTCACTCAAACCCAAGGAGAAGATGACCTGGGGGAAGCGGGTCAAAGGTCACAGGGGTCAAATTCTTCAGCCAGTTTATTTTAATTGTGTTTAATGAGGCTGTTGATTGGAGTGGACAGATGATTATTATCTGTGCATCCTCAGGACAATCATGACGTTAGCAGACGACCGCGCGCTGGAGGAGCTGTTGTACGGAGGTCACCTTGGCGACCAGGTGGAGGGGGAGGAGCCTGTGTTCGCTGCATCTGCCCCTGCTGTCCAGGAAAACTCTAGCACGGACAACGTGAGCAGATGAAGATGGATGTTATGAAGGATTATTATTAACATCATCATTAGTAATAGTATCATCATTTAGATTATATTCTTATTCTTATTATTGTTAAACTAATTCATGATCAAAGATTGTGACAAAGTTCAGGAACATTTACTTTAAAGATCTGGAAATCATTAGATGTTGATGGTGATCCGGGGGGGGGGGGGGGGCACAAGGAACAAATAATAAAAGTTTGGTGGCGATCCAAAATAAAAACTGGATTCTGGATCACTTTGAACTTTGATCCAGAATTCAGGATTTCTTGCAGATCACCACCAACATCTAATTATTTCCAGATCTCCTCATCACCAGCCTACCCTGAACATTTCAGCAAAATCAGTCCATAACATTTTGAGTGATCTTGCTAACAGACAGACAGACAGGCAGACAGACAGACAGACAGGTGGAGGTCATCATTAGGGCTGGGACAATACACTTTTACGCCGATTCAATTCTTTTCTGACTTTTCTTTGGGTACTGATTCAATTTAGATTCTTCAATATTTCTGATTTTTCCAACTTTTCACTTTGTTTTTTAACCCTTTAACCCCTGCTCAAATGAAAATAACTGAACTGAACTGAACTGAAATAATAGCCTCGGTCACAACCAGACTTGTTGTGGACGCAACAATGATGAAAAAGTCTGTGAATTCCTGGGGGGACTAAAGTTGTTAGCAGCGTGTAGCACAGTTGTGTTGTTGTCATAGAGACCAAGTCCATAACATCAATGAGTTGTCTTTAATAATCCTTTGTTTGTGCTTTGACGATGCGACACAAAAGAACAGAAGAGTGAACTGACGGCTTCGTGGGAATGGGATGCAGATGAGAGTTCAGATGTAGCCAAATGAGGGGGCGGGACTTAGGCAATGTGCACGTCAATGCTCAGATGCGACAGTTCTACAGATCAATGAAATGAGTTTAATATCTTTGTTGTTGTTTGTCGTAATGGTGTCAAACTTTACACTGTAATCCACCATAGTACTGGAAAGTGTCCCTCCAAATGTTGCATCATTTGGTGAAGTTGTGCAGGTGTTCCACAGACAAACAGGAAACACTACAGACAGAGGTTTGTTGAATTATAGATAAAATCTTTGACCTCATATAAAAAAATAAAAGTCATGAAAATGATCAGATCAGGATACAGAGGACTGTGTATGTGTACACATATATATGTGTACACATACACTCAACAAAAATATAAACGCAACACTTTTGTTTTTGCTCCCATTTTTCACAAGATGGACTTAAAGATTTAAAATTCATTCCAGATCCACAACATTACCATTTCTCTCAAACATTGTTCACAAATCTGTCTAAATGTGTGATAGTGAGCACTTGTGCTTTGCTGAGATAATCCATCTCACCTCACAGGTGTGCCACATCAAGATGCTGATCTGACATCATGATTAGTGCACAGGTGTGCCGTTTATATTTTTGTTGAGTGTATATATGTGTACACATATATATGTGTATAGTACACATATATTCTCCCCCCTTTGTCTCTCTGTCTCCAGACTCTGACAGCAGTGTCCATCCAGGAGCCAATCATATGCGGTGGTTGTGGTGAGCAGGTGTGTGAGCGCTTCTTCCTTTTGGCTGCCGGCAGGGTGTGGCACAACATGTGTCTGCGCTGCAGCCAATGCCAGTGCGAGCTGCAGACACACCCCTCCCTGTTCTGGAGGGAGGGGAACATCTACTGCCTTCTGGACTACTGCAGGTCAGGACGTCGTCATGGTTACGCCACACACACACTCACTCACATCACTCTGAATGAGTTCATGTCATAATAATAATAATAACAACAACAATAATAATAATCATTATATTTATTATTATTATATAAATAGTAAAATACCAAAATAATAATAAATATAAAATAAAAATAAAATAAAATTATCACAAATTAGTTCTTTCAAAATTAACTCCAAAACTCTGATTAATTCATCATCATTAATCTAATTAAAATGTATAACTAGATTAAGTGGAACAGTTGTTTACAGTTGTTTAGGGCAGCTGTGGTTCAGTTGGTAGAGTGGGTCGTCCGGTGACCGAAATGTTGGCGGTTTGCAACCCAGCTCTGTTTGTCCACATGTCCAAGTGTCCTTGGGCAAAGACACTGAACCCTTTGTTAGTCTCCCAGTAGGACTGACAGAAGCTTATAAACCTACTGGTGTATGAGTGTGTGTGAATGGGTGAATGTGAGGCTAATGTAAAGAGCTTTGAACCATGAAGGTGGAACAACTATAGAAGTGAAGAACATTTACAGTTGTTTACTTCAAACTGATAATTATACATATATTCACATTTTTGCATACGTTTTTGATTTTTCATTCACTTATTTGTTTTTGTTTTTTTAATTTAGGACAGTGTATCTGCAGGGTTTTAAAAACTATTAAAAAGTAATGAATAAAAAACACAAAATTTAATAGCCATTAAAACTATTACATTTAGTCAAAAGGGGTTTTTTTATGTTTTTTTTTCCTTTTTGGACAATGAGGTGTTCTTTTATAACATGTTTTACACAACACCAAAACATAAAACATTTTCTATTAATGGTATAAAACATGGTCAGCACGGTGGTGCAGTGGTTAGCACGGTGGTGCAGTGGTTAGCACGGTGGTGCAGTGGTTAGCACGGTGGTGCAGTGGTTAGCACGGTGGTGCAGTGGTTAGCACGGTGGTGCAGTGGTTAGCACGGTGGTGCAGTGGTGGTTAGCACGGTGGTGCAGTGGTTAGCACGGTGGTGCAGTGGTTAGCACGGTGGTGCAGTGTTTAGCACGGTGGTGCAGTGGTTAGCACGGTGGTGCAGTGGTTAGCACTCGTGCCTCACAGCAAGAAGGACCCTGGTTCGAATCCCGTACGAGACCTTTCTGTGTGGAGTTTGCATGTCCTCCCCGTGTCCGCGTGGGTTTTCGCCGGGCACTCCGGTTTCCTCCCACCATCCAAACACATGCACTGATAGGTTAATTGGTTAATCTAAAATTGTCCATAGGTGTGAATGTGACAGTGATTGTTTGTCTATATATGTTCAGCCCTGAGATGAACTGGCGTCTCATACAGGGTGTACCCCGCCTTCGCCCATTGTAGCTGGATTAGGCCCCCAGTGACCCCCGTGACCCAAGTGTGGATAAAGCGGGTTCAGATAATGAATGAATGAATGTTGCTGAATAACGGAGGCTAATGTGCTAAAAACCATCCATATAAATATAACATAGGCTAATACGCAAAAACCATCCATATAAATATGACGGAGGCTAACACGCTAAAAAGCATCCATATAAATATAAAGGAGGCTAACGCGCTAAAAAGCATCCATATAAATATAATGGAGGCTAACACGCTAAAATCCATCCATATAAATATAACGCAGGCTAATGCGCTTAAACCATCCATATAAATATAACGTAGGCTAATGCGCTAAAAACCATCCATATAAATATAACGGAGGCTAATGCGCTTAAACCATCCATATAAATATAACGTAGGCTAATGAGCTAAAAACCATCCATATAAATATAACGGAGGCTAATACGCAAAAACCATCCATATAAATATAAGGGAGGCTAACACGCTTAAAACCATCCATACAAATATAACGCAGGCTAATGCGCTAAATCCATCCATATAAATATAATGGAGGCTAACACGCTAATCCCTTCTCATGTCCATCGTTCCCTCCTCAGGTTGTTCGGAGGCGGTCAGTGCGTTCGCTGCCTTCAGCCAATCCCAGCGTCCGCTCTGGTCATGCGGTCTGGGGAGTTGACCTTTCACCCCCACTGCTTCTCCTGCCAGGTCAGTTAAGCTCTTTTATCTTTTTTATTTATCGTTCCATAATATGTATTGTTGGTTAATGATTTGGATATATAAAATAGGGTTAGGGTTTTATATTATTATATATTTTCCTTCCTTTATGGACAGACAGACAGTGCCCCCCACCCCTGTCAAGTTAACCTTTTAATGCCCCATGTATCTTATATAATACAAACCTATCAAAGGTTTATGGTTAAACCACTTACTGCTAATTTAAGTTATTTTCTGTTTTTTTCAGGTGTTTGATTTGTTTGTACTTGGATTATGCCATTATTACCTCCACCAAGGAGGCTATGTTTTTGCCAGAGTTTGTGTGTCTGTCTATTAGTTAGCAAGATAAATCAAAACGTAATGGAGAGATCTTGATGAAATTTACAGGGTAGGTTGGTCGTGGGAAGATCTGGAAAGAATGAGACACCCCCAACACATCCTGAAAATGTCATCAAAATCCGTCCATAAGTATTTGATCACTATTAATATTTACAAAGAGAAAACAATTTAAGTTGTCAGTATTTTTTTTTTAACATTACTTCTTCTGTTCTTACATTTCACAAATTCATCCGCAGGACCGGACTGGACCCTTTCATGGGGCAGATTGGGGCCCCAGTGTAAATACTTTAATCCCACTTGAAGTTACCCTCTGGGGGTAGCCTGACCCCATTCCATCCTACCCCCTCACTATTCACATTACCCCCTCATTAGTACCCATGTGTTATCTACATACAGCTGTGACTAACAAACATGTTACCTTCCAAAGTAGAGTAGTAAGGGGAAGGTCAAAGGTCATATTGTTACATGTCCTTATCAGTCCCATTTTATTATAATTTGTATGAATTACCTCCACAGAGGAGGTTATGTTTTACCTCTGTTTGTTTGTTTGTTTGTTTGTCAGAAAGGTAACTCAAAAAGTTATCGACAAATTTTGATGAAACTTTCAGAGATGATTGATAATGTGTCAAGGAAGAAACCAATACATTTTCAGCTACAAAGGTCAAAAGTCAAGGTGACAGTGAAGGTCAACAGGTCAAACACATCAGTGGTGATATCTCAGATCAGACCAGATAGTATCAGCTGTTTTTTTTCATTCACTTCGTCTGACCTTCGAACTCAGATGAGATAACACCCATAGGCTTCATGACGTCACGTAAAGACGTCATGTGACGTCACGTAAAGACGTCACATGACGTCACATAAAGACGTCACATGACGTGGCACCAATGGTATATTTGGTAAATGTATGACCTTTACCTTAAAGCAGGTTATTGACATATTTAGTTAAATCAGACAATATCTTGTGCTTCATATTTAACATTAGATCTAACATGTGACATTTGGTCGTTGTGCGACGTCACATAACGTCAGAGTGACGTCATACGTGGTCGAATATTGAAATGGACATATGTGAAAAACAGGACTCAGGATTTATTAGAATGTTTTTAAACCCTCTAAGGGATTGTTAATGATCCATAAAATAAATGGTTAGTGAACATGGAACACTAGTTTATAAAGAAGTTAGAACATCCAGATCCAAACCTGGGCAGATTGAATGTGTTAGCATTAGCGTTAGCACAGACTGGTGCTGCTTCACTGAGGTCTGAACTCTAGGAGTGATCTAGGCTCTTATTTTTTTCCTTTTTTGTTTCCTTTTCCCTCCATTTTCACTTCTTTTTCCCTCTGTTTTCCTATAGTAATAGAAGAAACAAGGAAATATGGGCCTGGTATATAATTGGTTCATATCAAACATCCCACAATAAACAGTATAAACACACTTCAGCTGATTCCAGTGCTTGATGTGATCACGTCTTTTTTTACAGGAGTGTGATGTCGCGCTGACGCCCGGCAGCTATTATTGTGTCCAGGGTCAAAACCTCTACTGTCAGTCACATTACCATGGCAACGGGGGCACGGCCCTGTCCCACCAGGCTCCGCTCCTCCCCGATCCACAGGAAGGTCAGTGCGTTTGCGAGCCCGTCCGTAAAACGCAGACAGGTCACCTGACACCGGCCTCTTTTTGTTCGGAACCGCAGTCCACAACGAGGGGGAGGAGTCCGTCAGCAGCCCTGAGCCACGATTGGAAGAGGGTTCAGCAGGGGGACGGGCTCGCCGGCGGACCAAGCGGATCCGGACGTGTTTCCGCAGCGAGCAGCTCCGAGCGCTGGAGTCGTACTTCGCCCAGAAACACAACCCTGACGGCAAGGACTGGAGTGGCCTGGCGCACCGGACCGGACTGCCCAAGAGGGTCCTGCAGGTGAGTGCTACGCCCCGACCCCTGTACAGGCTGGGGGGCAGAGTCTGACTGTCACACCTTTTATCTTCATGTTCATCATGTTGATCTCAGCTTTCATTTGTCTTCGTGCTTTGTACATTTCTTAGTGATGAACCCATATTGATTTTTTGGGGCTGATACCTTTTTTGAGCTCCGGACGTCACATGACTTTTAGTTGTCAGGACACCATGTTGGCAGTAAATATGACGACCACAGTACCTCTGTAAACATTATGGCAGTAACCATGATGACCACCATCGCACCATCAGAGTGCACATCTATTCAATTCAATTCAATTTTATTTGAGTCGTCTCACAGAGACATCAACTACAGAGATATATGAAAAGTCTCAAGCATCCCCTGTCCTTAGAACCTCCTCGGCAAGATAAAAACGTCAAAACCCGGTGGGAAAAAGAACAAATCTTGAGGAGAACCACACTGAAGGACAGATCCACTCCCATGGACGGACAAGCTATAGATGAATGTCCATTTATAAAGGCGGGGGGGGGGTAGCTGGACAGGCAAGGGAGGGGGTCCTGGGTCACAGGTCAGCGCAGGCGAGTTGCCGCAGATCCTGTTGTCCATGGCTCCCACGCAGACACTGTCAAGGGAGCAGGTGAAAGGGGACACCAGGTGACTAGCCATGAACATATGTAAGATAGGTTATAAAATGACAAAAACAGATGCGAGGGAGGGAGAGAAAGTACTCAGTGTCTGTACTCCCCCCAGCATTCTATCTCCTTGTGCAGCTTAGACTGAACTGTGACTTCAGTCTGTTTTTAACTAACCTGATCATAGTCTTTCTCAAACAGGAATGTTTTCAACCTAATTTTAAATGTAGAGACTGTGTCGACCTCTTTAATATTAAATGGAACCTGGTTCCATAAGACAGTAACCATGGTAACTAAAGGCTCTAGCTCCTACTACTACTCTGGGAACTTTCAATAAACCTGCATTTTGAGAACAAAGGGTTCTATTGGGCTGGTACAGAACCAGATCATCTTTGAGATAAGAGGGGCCCATACCATTAATGGTTTTAATGTAAGGAGGAGGATTTTAAATGTAATTCTAAACTCAACTGGAAGCCAATGAAGGGTTTGGAGCACAGGGGTGATGTGTTCTCTAATCTAATCTCTATATAATCTAATCTAGATGTAATAAATGCAGGAATTAGTTTTCTTCTATTATGGATGAGTAATATCTCATTTTGGCTGTACACAAAGCTTGATTATACTTTAGTAAGCTATTTTTCCAGGCATTGAAAGAATGTTGTGAATTGGATCGGCACCATTGCCTCTAATTTAGGTGTTGTTTGTTTAAGGGAGCGAGTGTCAGTGTTGTACCATGGGGAGGTTCATCTAATCTTAGTAGTTTTTAACTAAAGGGGGGCAACTGTATCTAAAGTAGCTTGTAGTGTGAGCAGGTACTATCAACTAACTCATCGCTTATATTATATCTTACTTACATACGTATACTGTATCGCTTATTCATTTCACTTCAGTTTGTGTGAAATCCAGATTTATATGCAGAAAGTGGACAGATTAAATATAAGGGACCCGTATAATGCCCCTGGGGTGCTTTTCAAAAGTAACTCCTCCCCAGCTGAAGAACATGTACCAGATTTGCAGTATGCTAAAATCGACAGCTACCTGATCAGCTTCCCATGAGTTTACTCAAGAGGCTGGAGGTTTAAATGGTAAATGTTCTGCATTTATATAGTTCTTTTCCACCTTCATGGTTCAAAGCGCTTTACATTAGCCTCTCATTCACCCATTCACACACACACCAGTAGGTTTCTAAGGTCTACGGTAAGTCCTACTGGGGGCCTAAGTCAGGGTTCAGTGTCTTGCCCAAGGACACTTCGACATGTGGACAGCCAGAGCCGGGACGTGAACCGCCAACCTGTCGGTCATTGGGCGACCCACTCTACCAACTGAACCACAGCCGCCACACAAACAGCCTCAGTCTGGCTAGGTTTCAAACATTCAGTTGTGGAATATTAAATCTAAAAACTGCAACATCATTACTGTAAGGGTAAGTGTTAAATGATCCCAGTTTAATAGGAAGTGTCTCATTAGCATATTTGTCTATTAGCTGTGCTAGCTACATCTGACAGCAGTGCAGATGACACTACTTGATAACCAAGGATACAAGGACTCCTGGAGTTTCTTTCCATGTTGGAAAAGAAAAAAAAACTCATGCCGTTTTGATGAAGCTTCCCGTGTTGGTGGTGAGACCTAGCTTAGCCGCACTAGCCCCTCCTAGCAGCAGGAAATCTAATGTGCTACCGTAGTAA
The DNA here is from genome assembly GCA_020466265.1 of Siphamia tubifer. Taxonomy (NCBI): domain Eukaryota; kingdom Metazoa; phylum Chordata; class Actinopteri; order Kurtiformes; family Apogonidae; genus Siphamia; species Siphamia tubifer. Next base: position 3,469,009 of record CM035793.1, read on the forward strand.
TCTAGTTACACTCAATGTAACTTTTGGCTAGATTTCCCTAAAACTGGCCGATCAATCACAGTGAAGTATAGAGTCAGAGGGCGGGCCTAACAAAATGATGCTGCGACGATTGGGAGAGAAACAAGCGTAAACAACCATAGAAGAAGAACAACAATGGGAGTAGATTTCCTTTTATCACAGATGAGTGAAGAATGTGAGAAAACGTCAGCAAACCTTAAATTCTTTTTACAAAAGCAACAACAGTCGTTAAGATCCATAATCCACCCTTTTGTTTAGTCATTCCTATCTTTCTCCCGGACTCCTCCGTCAACTTTCCAGCGCTCTAACTACGTCATCTTAAAGATTACACTGATTGGTTGTAGTACCATCCTATTGCATACAAAGGGATTTGAAAGTAAACTTTTTAGCCCCGCCTCCGCTTGAATGAATAGGGATAGCACTGCTAAGCTAGGCTAGGTGAGACCGACTATGTCATCCAACAACACAACAGCCGCCACCAACCATTTTAACCAGTAATGAGTGGAATAATAACCACTGATCCTTTCGTATCAGCTGATCGTTGGATCGATCGTTCGATCGATCCCAAAATTATTTGTGCTGTAGCTACATGTGCATGTGCAGTCAAAGAAGCGGCTGATGTTTACGATTTTAATTTGTTTAACTACCATGTTTGTTATCTTCACCACAATAATCTATCAAAAAAGTCTCTGCTACCAGTGCCTGCTAGACTATGGTGTATAATTTGTTATAAGTTAAAAGAAGATTTTTAATCTCACATTACTTGAGATATCACCATGAAATTACATGTGCATATATACATATAGCTAATGCACATCAGATGCAATGATCCATTTGAGTAAAGGTCAAAGGTCAAGGTTACAATTAACTAAAAGGTCAAAATCCCATTATCAGTTATAACTCAAGAACAGAGGGTCACAGAACTTTCAGATTGGTACCAAACAATGTGGAATGAAGATTTATACAATTTATACAATGTTATCACCTACGACCAATGGTTTTTGAGATCTCTGGAGGTCAAAGGTGACATGTGAATGTTAAATGCTCTGCACTTCTATAGTTCTTTTCCACCTTCATGGTGATAAGCTCTTTACATTAGCCTCACATTCACCCATTCACACACACTCATACACCAGAAGGGTTCTAAGTTTCTGCCAGTCCTACTGGGAGACTATGTCAGGGTACAGTGTCTTGACCAAGGACACTTCCACATGTGGACAGCCAGAGCCAGGATGCGAACCGCCAACCCTTCAGTCATTGGACAGCCCACTCTACCAACTGAGCCACAGCCACCCAAATTAATTAAAATGCAGCCAAATTAACACACACACTGTTTGTGTGTGTCAAACATAGACATATCACACTATACCTTAATCAATACTGGATATATATATATATATATATATATATATATATATATATATATATATATATATATATATATATATATATATATATATATATATATATATATATCATAATATTACATGCACTGATGCATATATACATATAAGGAAATCATCAATATTGCAAAAGGTCAAATGTCAAGGTCGCATTGAGCAGAAAGGTCAATATCACATTATTGGCTCTAATTCAAGAAGGGGCTGTCATAGAATTTTGAGGTTGGCACAAAATAGGGGTGAGATTAAGCATTCTCTGCATTCATTGTTAAAAGTGCAAACAAAAAATGTCAATTGAAAATGGCAAATAAAATCTAATACAAAAATAAATAAACAAAAAAATATGAGACTGCAGTGAAAAAAAATTGCAGGTCATGTAAAATATTTGCCTTCACATCTTTCTCAGTTTTGGTTTTACTCAATTACGACTTCAGTCTTTTGGTTTGCGGTTCCTGACTTTTTGATTGTGGTTTTGACACAAACATGGCTGGTGGGGGCGGGGCTTACTTTGGTGGATTACTATTGGTTTATTTATGTTTGACAGACAGCTAAATAAGCATATCCAATTAGAAGCAGAGTAGCTGCTGTGGACAAAGTCGTTTCATACACTTGCATATGCTACATTTACTGTTAGTTTTAACATTGACAGTTGGAGTTTTAACATTGACAGTTGGAGTTTTAACATTGACAGTTTGAGTTTTAACATTGACAGTTGGAGTTTTAACATTGACAGTTTGAGTTTTAACATTGGCAGTTGTAGTTTTAACATTGGCAGTTGGAGTTTTAACATTGACAGTTTGAGTTTTAACATTGGCAGTTGTAGTTTTAACATTGACAGTTGGAGTTTTAACATTGACAGTTGGAGTTTTAACATTGACAGTTTGAGTTTTAACATTGGCAGTTGTAGTTTTAACATTGACAGTTGTAGTTTTAACATTGACAGTTGGAGTTTTAACATTGGCAGTTGTAGTTTTAACATTGACAGTTGGAGTTTTAACATTGGCAGTTGGAGTTTTAACATTGACAGTTGGAGTTTTAACATTGGCAGTTGGAGTTTTAACATTGACAGTTGGAGTTTTAACATTGACAGTTGGAGTTTTAACATTTACAGTTGTAGTTTTAACATTGACAGTTGTAGTTTTAACATTGACAGTTGGAGTTTTAACATTGACAGTTGGAGTTTTAACATTGGCAGTTGGAGTTTTAACATTGACAGTTGGAGTTTTAACATTGGCAGTTGGAGTTTTAACATTGGCAGTTGGAGTTTTAACATTGACAGTTGGAGTTTTAACATTGGCAGTTGTAGTTTTAACATTGACAGTTGGAGTTTTAACATTGGCAGTTGGAGTTTTAACATTGACAGTTGTAGTTTTAACATTGACAGTTGTAGTTTTAACATTGACAGTTGTAGTTTTAACATTGACAGTTGTAGTTTTAACATTGACAGTTGGAGTTTTAACATTGACAGTTGGAGTTTTAACATTGGCAGTTGGAGTTTTAACATTGACAGTTGTAGTTTTAACATTGACAGTTGTAGTTTTAACATTGACAGTTGTAGTTTTAACATTGACAGTTGTAGTTTTAACATTGACAGTTGTAGTTTTAACATTGGCAGTTGGAGTTTTAACATTGACAGTTGGAGTTTTAACATTGGCAGTTGGAGTTTTAACATTGGCAGTTGGAGTTTTAACATTGACGGTTGTAGTTTTAACATTGACAGTTGTAGTTTTAACATTGACAGTTGTAGTTTTAACATTGACAGTTGTAGTTTTAACATTGACAGTTGGAGTTTTGACATTGACAGTTGGAGTTTTAACATTGACAGTTGGAGTTTTAACATTGGCAGTTGGAGTTTTAACATTGACAGTTGTAGTTTTAACATTGACAGTTGTAGTTTTAACATTGACAGTTGGAGTTTTAACATTGACAGTTGGAGTTTTAACATTGACAGTTGGAGTTTCAATATCCTTCCCTTAGGTGTGGTTTCAAAATGCTCGGGCCAAACTCCGACGCTCTCTCTCCACTGACGACTCCCAGGCCAGTTCCCCCTCCGCTGCCCCCAGGGCCATAACCACAGCAACGGGCACGCCGCCACTGGCCCACTCCCCGGCCGACCAAGCGGCGCTGCCATTCCCTGCCAGCACCATCGACCACCGGCAGCTGTCCCTCATCACTGCACCGCTCAGCCCGCCGTCCGCTGCCGCCCACGACTCGCCCTTCTACCTGGACTACGACTCCCACAATGCACCAGGCCTCAGCCCTGCTCTGGAACACGTGTATGCAGATGCAGGAGAAGGAGTAGAGGCAAACACACAGGGTTTGTTCAGAGCAGTGTTTTAAAGCAGAGGTGTTAAACATACAATGCAAATGCAGCTGGCCTTGGGAACACATTTTAGTTCATGTTCCACAAACAGATCAATATGATCTAAAGTCAAATAAGAACAGAATAACTTACAAATATAATGACTCCATATTTTCTTTTCAGTTTGATTGTGTGTCTTTATTTTAGTGCAAAAAATAATATAAAATTATCTTGTAACAGTAAAATGTGAATAATTGGAACAAATATTAAAGGGACAGTTCAGTATTTTTCAGATGAATGTGTTTGTCATCATCTCTGGTGCACCCACACTGACTTACCCCCCCCCCCCCCCCCCCCCCCCCCCCCCCCCCCCCCCCCCCCACACACACACACACACACACACACACACACACACAGTGTCCTGTCAGTTTTTGTCAAAGCCAAAATAGTCCCAGCAGGTTTCCTGGGGTCAACAAAATAAAACGTCTTTCTTCTCAAAACAGTATGTGTTTGAATGAGTGATTTATTTACATAACAAACCATCACAGAACAAAAACTCACACTTCATAATTGCCTGGTGCTACTTTCTCTCAATAGTGATCAATGCGCTAGTGGTGTCACCACTAACAGCTGTGCACCTGCACGTAGCAGCCGCTAACACTGACCAACAACTGATGAAAGTAGTTTTCTAAGGCTCACAGCTTTTCCGTTCAAATAAATCACTCATTCCAACACATACTGTTTTGAGAAGAAATATTTTATTTTGTTGACCCAAAGAAACCTGCCGGGACTACTTTGGCTTTGACCAAACCCGGACCAGAACTGGGCTCACAGGACACTGTCGGGGGTAAGTCACTGTGGGTGCACCAGAGTAAAGACACTGACGACAAACACATTCATCTGAAAAGTACCCACCTATCCCTTTCACAATCTGAAATAGTGAAAGAAAATTAAACAGAATTTAAACCATTTTCTGTTTCTGTTCCTCAGTGTTTAGTGTTTTTGGAGAATCGGATCCATGTAGAATTAATAAAAATACTGTTAAAACTTCTGTCAGTCTGTCCTTGGACAACTGCGGATGATAATGTAGTTTACCACTACCAGAGTGATTATGTGAGAGTGAATGAATAATAGATCAATAAAGTAAAACAGCCAAAAATGCTTTATAAATCTGACTAATTATTAATATTAATAGTAATATTTGGATTCATCATTATTTACAGATAAACATATTTTATTGGTGATCAAACTGGTCTGAATGTGGAACTGAAAGAAAATGAGTTTAAGACCAACAGCAGGTACTACTGGTACTACAGATACTACTGGTACTATTGGTACTACAGATACTGCTGATAGTACTGGTACTACAAATACTACTGGTACTACAACTACTACTGGTACTGCTGGAATTACTGCAAGAATGACAACATGGATTCAAAGTAGTTTTATTCACAAAATTCAATATTAAAGGTGAAAGTACTGAAGTAGAAGTACTCCCATTCTGTACTGTAGTAGAATTACTCCCATTAAGTACTGAAGTAGAAGTACTCTCAGGGCGTATTCACATTGCACTCAAAAAATCCAGACTTTCGGACTTTCCAGGAAAGTTCAAACCTTATTGACAAGTGTGAAACCTCCCCCGAACCTTGGTCCGGACTAAAGACCGAGTCTTTGGTCCGAGCTGAGGAGGTAGTCTCGGTCCGGACCAAGGTTCGCTGGTGCACAGTGTGAAAGGTCTGTTTAGGAAAGTCCGGACTATCGGACCAATTACGTCACAGTCACGTGCGCAGAATCTAGTCAACGTCCAAGCATGAGTCGCGGGAATACATGGAAAGACGAGGAAAGCAGGTATTTAATTGAAATGTGGTCGGATGATGATACTATAAAGACTGAATTAGAAAATACTCATAAAACTAGTAACTGGGTCCATTTCCTGCAACAGTGTAGCGTGCTCATCTATTAACCAATCAGGGTCAAGTATAGAGAGATGCACGCTGTACACGCATTGACGACATGACGTTCTAAAGTCCGTTGGTCCATTTGATTCAATACAGTGTGAATGAAGACTGTAAATAAAGTCTGGATTATAAGTACAGTGTGAAAAGGCAAAAAAAAGGTTCTGGTCCGAACCTTGGTGCGGACTTTACTATGTGAATACGCCCTCAGTCTGTACTGAAGTAGAAGTACTCCCATTCTGTACTGTAGTAAAATTACTCCCATTAAGTACTGAAGTAGAAGTACTCTCAGTCTGTACTGAAGTAGAAGTACTCCCATTCTGTACTGTAGTAGAATTACTCCCATGAAGTACTGAAGTGGAAGTACTTTCATTCTGTACTAAAGTAGAAGTACTCCCATGAAGTAATGAAGTAGATGTACTCTCATTAAGTACTGAAGTAGAAGTACTCTCATTCTGTACTGTCGTAGAAGTACTCTAATTCTTTACTGTAGTAGAAGTACTCTCATTCTGTGCTGTAGTAGAAGTACTCTCATTCTGTACTGTAGTAGAAGTACAGCTACTGGTGTGAAAAAATACTTTGATAAAAGTAGAAGTACTGATTCAACTCCTTTATTGAAGTAAAAGTAAAAAAGTACAACCTCTGAACTGTAATAAAGTACAAAGTAAAACTGCAGTTTTTTTATCATGAATAAAATACTGGTTTAACCAAAGAAAAGTTTGTAAAAACAGATCCTTTTACAGTGAGTTACTTTGTAGAAAATGTGTTTTTACCACAATAGGCTTTAATGTGGAGGAGTAACAGTGACAATATTAAATAAATACATAAACACATGGACCAGGTCGATAGATCAAATACATCCTTGATCAACACAAGGAGCAGAAAATAATTCATTCATCAGTCAAATAATAATACAGTGGTACCTCTACTTACGAAATTCATTTGTTCCAGAAGTGTTTTCGTATGTTGAATTTTTTGTAAATAGTCGCATTTTAAATGTAAAAGGCCCCCAATACTACCCCCTAAACCCTTTGAAAATGATAAAAGTATACACATTTAGTATGAAATATATGTTAGAAGTCAAAGTAAATGTAGGTTTCAGATGTAATGTATTAGTGTCAGTGGGTAAATGTGTCTTCACTGACTGAACATTAAACATTAAACCATTCAAATGAACCAAACATGTGGGTCATTTTCATACCATTGTGTTTGTTTTAATTGTCACTTTCACCTTCAACAATGTTTAACCGACATTTGGTGAAATATCAATCCAAAGAAGATTGACTTTGACCACTTTTCATAATCTTCCAGAAATGGACAAGGCGTACGTGTCAAAGTGGATGATTTTTTCAGGATGTTTTGTTTCCAGGAATTGGAAAATGTCTTTTATTGGTGCTGATGGAATGATGGCTGAGATAAAAAGTCTAAATTATGAGATAAAAAGTCACAATTATAGCCTCCTCCTTTTTTTTTTATCATCTCCTGTTTCACTTCTATTGATAACGCAGTCGCTTCTTCTTTTCATTCGCACCAGAATCACTTTCTTTGGGCTCATGATGAATAATGAATAATTTAAATGAACACACTGGGAAAAACTCACCAAACAACAGTAACTATGTGATGAATGAGGGTCAAAGGTCACCAAAAGCATCATGGGTAGCTCCCTCATAGCCACTGGGCTGATACTTACAGTACTGTATTTACGTCTCTGGGTTTTGGTTTCGTTTCATAAATTGATTTTTCTTTTGTATTCAGAGACAAAAAAAAGGTTTTTCGTTACTTGGTTTATTCATTAGCTGAGTCTGTGGTAAGTAGAGTTATGACTGCATATGGTTGTAGCTCAAATTGCTGTGTATATTAATGATAATAATAAATACAATCATCTTATCTAATGTAATGTCCATTTTAATTAATTCATGACATATTTAATTATTTAATGATGTATTTATTTATTTAATTTTGGCACTTTTAGTCCTCCATAATCACATTAAACCTAAAAACTCAGAAAATGTTGTTTGAAATTGACGTTTTTGTGAATGTGTAAAAGTTCTCATCAGTAAAATTTAAACGAATAAAAGCTTGAAAAAAAAGTATTGATCGGCCTCATGTTTCTATAGATAATTTTTATGTTCAGAATAAAAGACGAACGCAGGAACTTTTTAGATTAGAACCTGGAGTTCTGAACGTTGAACCACTGTCAAACATCTAGTTACTATGGCAATGAAATATAGTTACTATAGAAATGAAGTTTAGTTACTATAGCAACAACATTTAGTAGTATAGGTTGTTTTTAGGTTTTAACCTTTTTTAAGCTGCTGAGTTTTATTTCTATTTATTTTATTATTTATTTATTTGTGATTATGTTTTTATATTTTTTTTCATATATGTTTTTTGCCAGAGTCTGTCTGTCTGTCAGTTGGTAGACTGGGTCGCCCAATGACTGAGAAGTTGGTGGTTCACTTCCTGGCTCTGGCGGTCTGAAGTGTCCTTGGGCAAAGACACTGACCCCTTAGTCTCCCAGTAGGACTGACAGAACCTTAGAAACCTACTGGTGTATGAGTGTGTGTGAATGGGTGAATGTGAGGCTAATGTAAAGAACTTTGAACCATGAAGGTGGAACAACTATAGAAGTGAAGAACATTTAACATTTAGTTAGCAAGATAACTCAAAAAGTTATGGGCAGATGTTGATGAAAATGTCATGACCTGTTGGGGGTGTCACAAGGAACAAATAATTAGATTTTGGTGATGATCCGGAAGATAGCCTGGATTCTCGATCACTTTGAAATTTTACATTGCGGTAAATGAAGAATATATTTGAGTGATCCAGAATCCAGGATCTCTTCCAGATCATCACCAAAATCTAGTTATTTGTTTTGTGTAATTATTTTGTATTATTATTAATTTATTATTTTATCATCTATTTGTTTATTTTATTATTTTTGAATTATTATTATTATTTTATGTTTTTATTCTAATTGTATATTTGTAATGTTATTTAAATGGTTGTTTTTTTACTATTAATTATTTTTTAATTGTATTTTACTGTTAAAATTGTATTATTACTATTATTTAATTTATTTATTTATTAGTATTTTATTGTTTTAAATGTCCTTTTATTTGTGAAGTCAAACCAGATGTTACTGACAAACAGGACTTTTTCTATTTCTGTCCTGGGCTCTCAGTTCGTTCTTACTTACGACGTCCGCACGAGGCGTTTTCGTCCACGGTAACGCGCCCACGTCGTCTGAGCCTGGATGACATTCTTTTCCAGGCGAGACGACCTTCACGATGACAACGGCCTCCTTCTCCCTCTTCACAAACATCTTAATGAATTGTCTCCCAATCAAGCGCCAATAATTATGGGCTGGAGTGGCGGAGGGTTTCTGGGCTGAAAGAATGACGGCCGCCGCCGTGCGTCACCACAGCCTCCACCAATGGTCCAGGGATGCGGCGTTTAAAAAGACCGTGGGGGTCATGGAACTTCAGAGAAGATCCGGAAACTTCGACGACCAAGCAAGGTAAGACACGAAACGGAATTGGTTCGGACTGGGGTTTTAACACCAGGTTTTTATAGAAACATTTTAAGAAACATTTAAGGAAGTTAATGAAGTGAAAAAACAGAAAAATGATCTAAAAGTGGATTTTTCAAGGTAAGACACGGAACGGTGGATCGGCCTGTTGTTTTGTCCTCCTTTTCTTTTTTCCTCTTTTACCTTCAACAAAAGGTTGCATTCTAATCAGGTTCTTGGAGAAACAATAAGAATATTTAAGGCAGTTTATGAAGTGAAAAAGCAGAAAAATCATGTAAAAGTGGATTATCCAGGGTAAGACATGGAACGGAACTGGGCTCAGACTATGGTGCAGTTATAACACCAGGTTTTTATAGAAACATTGGTCGTTGAAGGGAATTTTTAAAGTGAAAAAAAAATCATCCAAACTAAGGATTATTAGGCGTTAAAGCAGCACAGTGTATTTTAATGATTGACCCAAGTATCGCACTGATATTTTAGTTTTTTTCTAGTTTTTTAGTGTCAGCATGTTGTTTTCACTTCCTCTTCTTTTTTCTTCTTTTTTCCTTCAACAAAAAGGTTGAGTTCTAATTAGGTTCTTGGAGAAACACTTTAACAAATATTTAAGGCAGTTTCTAAAGTGAAAAAGGAGAAAAGTCATCAAAAAGTGGATTATTCAATAAGACATGGAATGGATCAGACTGGGATAGAGTTTTGATGCCAGGTTTTGTTGAAACACTAAGAAACATTTAAAGGGACAGTTCAGTATTTTTCAGATGAATGTGTTTGTCATCAGTGTCTTTACTCTGGTGCACCCACACTGACTTACCCCCAACAGTGTCCTGTGAGCCCAGTTCTGGTCTAGTTTTGGTCAAAGCCAAAGTAGTCCCAGCAGGTTTCTTTGGGTCAACAAAATAAAATGTGTTTCTTCTCAAAAGAGTATGCCTTGGAATTAGTGATTTATTTGCAAAGGATAATGTATTGTCCACGCGTTACTATCAGAAAAATATTCCCTGATGGGGCTGAACAGTTCCGCTTATTCTACGGTTATTACAGCTTATTACTGCTACTACTCTAACAGACTGGATAAAATAGCTGTTAAACATAGCGAATATTTACTTTACAATTGGCCAAACTACCTGCGGAGTGATACGGTGTCGTGAATCTGAAGTGACAAAACCCATTGCCACTGGCAGTAGGCATTAATGGCGCAGCGGGCGGTTGTCTACCCGCTGAAAGCTGGGAACGTCAATTCAAAGTGAACAGGAGATGTCACAACGTTCTAGAGGGACGTAGAATAAGCATAACAAAACTGTCACGGAACAAAAACTCACACCTCGTAATTGCTTGGAGCTACTGTCTCTGAATACCGATCAATGGCCATTGTCACTGCTAACAGCTGTGCACCTGCATATAGCAGCCGCTAACACTGCCCAACAACTGATTAAAGTATGTTGCTAAGGTGCACAGCTGTTAGCAGTGACAAGGCTAGCGCATTGGTCACTATTCAGAGAAAGTAGTTTCAAGCAATTATAAGGTGTGAGTTTTTGTTCCGTGATGGTTTTGTTATGTAAATAAACCACTCATTCCAACACATACCGTTTTGAGAAGAAAGACGTTTTATTTTATTGACCCCAGGAAACCTGCCGGGACTACTTTGGCTTTGACCAAAACCGGACCAGAACTGGGCTCACTGGACACTGTGGGGGGTAAGTCAGTGTGGGTGCACCAGAGTAAAGACACTGATGACAAACACATTCATCTGAAAAATACTGAACTGTCCCTTTAATGCTTTTAATGGCTGCAATAGTTGTTCCATTGTTATGTCCTTGTCCAGATACAGGTCTAAACTGGAGTTAATTAAGGAAGGTATCTCTATAAGCAGGCATAGGAGAATATTCTGACCTGTTTAGTGATTGATAAAACTCCTTTTATGTGTTATTAATATCTAGAGGATTGGTTGATATCTCCCAATTAAGTCGTCATGCCACATTTTAAAAAACCTATTTTAAAAAAGTACAGGTTGTCAAGCCGCCTAATCAGCGAAAATAGTTAGCATCAGGTATATACACATCAACAGAAGGGCTTTAAACTTACCATTTATACGTGTCGTTTATTTATAACCTCGTCTACTACGATGCCCACCAAGTTCTTCTGGTAAACGTCGTAGTAAAAAATGGTTCTGCATTTATCCTTCAGCTATGATTCGGGGCTACGAACACTGCTGCTAACATCTGTTGTAGATGTGGTTGTCATTTCTTCCTCCAGTTCCATAACTGTCAGCCCTAGTTTAGCAGCCTCTTTGACATGGTCCTCTACCAACACAACCAGGGGGGTACCACAATAACCATGGGCTTCTGCACTGGTACTATTTCTTTATCCACCAGTGGAACCATCTGATAGATCAAACTGTTGACAAACTTGGTCAGAAGAAGACTGAAAACATAATTTCCATTAACAAAGTCTTCCAAAGTCCTCCTCTGTTCATCGTTTAAGGAATGAACATGTGGTCGAGTCGACAAAACACTGGAAATAATCCAGTGTATATGGACCCTGGGATACCTAACACATGCTGCCATTGTTGTGTATCTGAAAAGACTACACTGCCATCACTTCTGCTTTACATCACACCCTGTGACACTGATTGGCTTTTTTGTTTTGAAGTAGATTCGATCCCCATGCGACTCAGATGATTGTGTGAGCGTAGCGTAACGCAGTCAGATGAACTAAGTCAGGTAAGGAATGACTCCTTTAAAGATCAAAAATGAATTATGTGTTTTTAATCTTACATTAGCATCATTCCAAAATTTTACTCCAATAATAGAGACACATCTTTTAATACCTTGTTTCACTTTTTGTACAGTACATTTACAAACAACTCTGAGATTATACGGAATGTCCTGAATTCAAAAGAACCTCTGTACTGGGTCAGAGAGCATTTTTGATTTAGCTTTGAACATAATTTGCTTCATTTTATAGTAAAACAGGTCATAAAATGTAATCAAATAAGAATTTAGGAAAAGTGTCTCTGTGTGAGCATAATAGGTTCAAGGTTCAAGGTTTATTTAGTGTCCCCGAGGGGCAAATTTGGGATGCAGCATCGTAGGCATTCATTCATACAAAAAACAGGATATACACACAGCAAAAAAAAAAAAAAAAAAAAAAACAGAGGTAAAAATACTAAAGTGCACGTTACTTAAGGTGCAAACCAAAGTGAATTAACCATTCCATCCGGGAGCACGTTTGTCTAGTTAAAAGTTAAAAGTTAAAAGTTAAAAGTTAAAAGTTAAAAGTTAAAAGCGTGTTAGACACGCTAGCCATCTGAAATAGTAGGCTAAGGCTACCTACCAGACCTCCCTTCAATATCATTCAGTAGTCTGATGGAGGTAGGGACAAAAGAAAATTTAAAACGGTTTTTAACAACACGTGGGGCTTGCAGGCGTCGTCCAGATGGTAAAAGTGAGTACTCTGCATTTAGAGGGTGAGCTCCATTTTTTTTTTTTTTTTTTTTTTTTTTTTTTTTTTTTAATAATCAGTCTTATTGATAATACGTATCGCTAGTTTTTGTAGTTTCATTATTGGATTCATGGTGGTTTTGAAAGTGAATCCCCACAGTTCCACACAGTAAGATTCAAGGTTCAATCATTTATTGCCATGTCAGACACGTCTGATAGGTAATTTTCTTGGTTCCAGCTCAACGCTAAAATGAACAGCATACAGATATACCATAAATACAAAGACAGGAAACATGGAAAATGACATCAAACAATAACAAGGACCAGCAGCAAGAAGTGCATACAGTATGAAGTGTGATGTGTGTGTTGATACATTACGTTCCTGAACTATGTCTAATGGGTGTTCAGGTGTCTGATAGCTACTCGGTAAGTGCTGTTTCTAAAATGAGATGTCAAACTTTTTATACTTCTGTATCTCCTTCCCGAAGGGAGGAGGTTAAAGAGGAGCTGTGCATGGTGAGAAGTGTCTGCTATGATTATTTTTAGCCTTCATTATTACTCTTATGGTACAGCCACACTGAACGCGAATTTTCACATCTGCGCGTCGAGATTACATACAAAGTCAATGGAGAAATGCGTTTTGACGCAGAGTCACCCGGGGCAGCGCGTTGGAAGCGTTCCTGCGGCACGATGGATAGTCCGGGCGGTGGTGCAGCACGTTTTGCTGCAAATCCGTGTAAACACTGGAGTTGAAAATATTGAACTTTTCAGGTGAATTCTTGTGGCACTGTGCTATGAAAGCCAATCAGCGATGCCAACGTCATGATGGAATGATGTATGGCGCTTGGACCGACCCAGATGGAGGCAGAAAGAAAAACTGAGCCTGAAATACCGGTGAAAGTGGACTTCATCCAGACGGAGTCCCTGGATGAGGTGCTGGAATTCCCCAGATTTTGTTTATCCAGCATCCAGACTCGGGCATTGTGTGTTTGGAGCGTACAATGTTTTGTGTTCAGAGTGGCTGCGAATTATCTAGCGTCCAAACTCGGGAGTTTAGGCGGTGCGGTACAAGCGTACACGCGGAAATTTGCTACTGGTGTGGCTGTAGCATTATGGAATGGAGTGAGTAAGTCATATAGTCAGTAGTAGATTAAATGCAAGGCTTTGGATTTTAGTACATTTCTGGATTTACACTAGCCTAGCCACGCTAGCCCCTCCTAGCAGCAGCAAATCTAATGTGCTACCATAACAGTTTAGTTTCACTCAATGTAACTTTTGGCTAGATTTCCCCCGAAACTGGCCGACCAGTTTCTTGTATTTCTGATAATCCCTTTAAAGTCATAACTGCAAAAAGACAGCGTTCTCCTTTAACTGACGACTTATATGCTATATGATAGTTTATCACAGTTTTAGTTTTTTCTGTATTTTATAATATTTTGATATATGTTTTATACATTTCATCACCTTTTTTTGGGGGAATTAATAACAAAAACCACTTTTCGTTATGAATCCATTATTCCTTCACTCTCACAGGCACCCTCTACTGGAGATAATAATAATAATAATAATAATAATAATAATAATAATAATAATAATAAATACTTTTTTTCTGTTTTTCTGAACAGATGAGACTGTGTTTCTGTCCCGGCTCGTCTCATTTCTCTGTCCTCTCCTTCATTCTCCTCTGTCCCAACCCGTGGACCGTCTCGTCCTACCTCGGTCCACCCACCGGGGGCGAGCCAGACCTGGAGTCGGCGCTGCTGCGGTTCCGGGCCGCTGCCGAGCACCCGTGGTCAGCAGAGTCTGAGTCCGAGGAGGTGGTCCTGCCGAGGTCCGAGAGGGGTGACCTGGTGGGCCAGCCCCTGTCCCCTTTCCCGGGGGGCGTGTCCACAGACGGCCTCCACTACTCGGCGGGTGAGGCGGACGAGGGGGGGCGCAGGAACGACGCCCTCAACTCCATCGCTGGGGGACTTCAGGCCGTCAGCCGCGAGAAAGGAGGCTTTGGCTTCCGCTTTGGGAGGAAACGGTGGACGGCAAGGGGTCAGAAGACAAAACAGGAACAGCACAGGAGTCAGTGAGGGGTATGATGGGAAATGTAGGCGACGGTTTAGGGAAAAAGACTTCTTTGAATAGACTGGTGGTATTTTTCTGGTCCTGGAGGCTCCTGTTGGACAGATCGGACTCGGAAGTCGTCATCGTCTTTACAAATAAATCCAAAGTTTGTGGTTGAAAATCCACTTTTCTAAAATATGTAAAAATAAATAAATGAATAAATAAACCTGCATGAAAAATGCAAGTTTGTGTAGAAAACATTTGTGAAAACATGGGTTTGTGTCATTTTGTTTTCAGTTTAACCCATAATAGACTGAGGCAGGATTTTGGAAAATGTGCTAATTTAAAGTCCTGAAGGCATTTCATGTTAATGTTTGTCATACAGTGTTTTTAGGGGTTTTGAAGGGTACTGAATTCAAATCTTCTGTACGCTGGGCTCAAAAATTTCCTATGATTATGGTGGCTGATGGGGGCAAACGCATTGCATTGAAAAAACACTGCAAACACAAGAAAGACGTTCAACCAAAACCACAAACACATAAAACAAATGCAACACAAGTGAAGCTGCAAGAGAAAAATGCTGCAATAACAGAAACGAAGCAGAAGCAAAAACGTACCAACCCCCAAAACAACTGCAAGAGAGAAACGCTGCAAATTCACTCCACAACAAAACAGAAGAAGACGGTGGATGAAGTTGAAGTTCATTCATTGAACAGCAGAGGTATGGAGCTAATGTTAGCGCCACCTCTGCTGCTCTTCTATGATATCACAGCAGATTATGATCAGGTTTTTAAAACAGACGAAGGGAAACAAACCTTTTCACACTAATCTGTTAAATTAATGAACTTCATCTTCATTCACCGTCTTCTTCTTCTTCTGTTTTATTTTGGTGAACTTCCGTTTTGTTGTGGAGTGAATTTGCAACGTTTCTCTCTTGCAGTTGTTTTGGGGGTTTGTACGTTTATGCTTCTGTTTTGTTTCTGTTGTTGGATCATTTTTCTCTTGCAGCTTCACTTGTGTTGCATTTGTTTTATGTGTTTGTGTTTTTGGTTGTTGCATGTTTCTTGTGTTTGCAGCGTTTCTTCAATGAGGTGCGTCTGCTCCCGTCGACTACCGTACGTAATGCCTCAAAATGGAGAAGTCCAATATGGCCGCCACAGCCAGGTCAAAATCTAATGAATGAGTTAACTTTATGACTGTAGAAGGAAAAACATGAATGTAATGTGCTTTTATATGTTTTCACATATGGGGAAATAAATGACATGCTCAGATTTAAGATCAAGACTAAAGAAAATGCTGGAAATTCATGTACATATTTGAAATCAGTAGAAAACAAATTGGAGAACAATTTTAATATTTTGAACATATGAAATTCAAGCATTTTCTTCAATTAAAAATAAATATTTCAAAAAGCATACAGATAAATGAATAAATAACAGTTAAAATATTGTCATCAACTTTGTCCCTGTTTACAATTCTAGTAAATTCTTCAGAAAACCATCAACCTGTTTTGTGGTCCTCTTTTGTTCTTGAATTATTTATTATCTGAGATATCAATTTTAACCATGTACATGTGAGTGTGGCATTGAATTCTTCATCTGTGAAAACATAAAAGCACATTACATTCATGTTTTTTCTTCTACAGTCAAAAAGATAATTAATTCATTCGATATTGACCGAGCTGCCATATTGGATTTCCCATTGATGCATTATGGGACATTTTTGAGCCTGGCATACAGAAGATTTGAATTCAGCACCCTTCAAACCCCCTAAAAACGCTGTATGATAAAAAGGAAGATGAAATGCATTCAGGGTTCATCTGTTTTAAAAACTGACCCTGACTATAGATTATGGAGGACTGAAAGTGCTCGTCATCTGAACCCACTTTATCCTCACTAGGGACATGCGGTCACTGGGGGCCTAATCCAGCTACAGTGGGTGAAGGCGGGGTACACCCTGTAAGAGTCTCCAGTTCATCTCAGGGCTGAACATATATAGACAAACAACCACTGTCACATTCACACCTATGGACAATTTAGATTAACCAGTTAACCTATCAGTGCATGTGTTTGGATGGTGGGAGGAGCCAGAGTACCTGGACAAAACCCACGCAGATACGAGGAGAACATGGAAACTCCACACAGAAAGGTCTGGTGTGGGAATAGAACCAGAGACCTTCTGTCTGTCAGGCACCAGTGCTAATGTTAACCACTGCATCACTGTGCCACCCATAAATATGTCATTAAATAATTAATTAAAAATGTCATTAATTGATACAATTGGAATTAAATAGGTAAATGTTTTTATTTTTTCCCCTGTATATTAGAAGCATATTTGAATATGGATTTTTGTGTGTTCAGGGTTTTTTAGGCCTTCGCCGTGGACAACGTCGGCGAAAGGCCTATTGAGTCTGGTGTGATGGCCAGGTGACGAAATATGCCAGGAGCGCGGTCGCCATGGACGACTCGCACCACTCACACACATTCACGGTTGCGAGCCGTGTCCGAGCATGTGCTCGTCACACGCACACAACACATACTTGCTCCTGCTCAGAATGAATGGTAGTCTATGGGCCACGCCCACTCAGGGTCACTGACATGAGTGGAAGTGTGTCAAATGTGACCTCTGACCCCATAGTGACGTGGGGAAAGTCAAAAGATTTTATTTGACGGAGAGTTCAGGGGGGGTCAGAAAAACGCTATATTGTTCCTGCTTGGTTTCTGAATTTTTCTTTTTTTTTTATTCCTTATTTTTCTTTCGTCTGCTCTTTGAGCTCTAATTTGACCCCCTGAACATGCACGAAAATTCACCAAATTTTGCACACACCTCAGAAGTGTGAAAAATTGCAAGTATTTAAAGGTTTCGTAAAAGTCGGTCAAGAAATGTGTCTACAGCGCCACCTAGAAAAGGTGAAATAGTTTTTATTAGGCCAG
Source organism: Siphamia tubifer (assembly GCA_020466265.1). Lineage (NCBI taxonomy): Eukaryota > Metazoa > Chordata > Actinopteri > Kurtiformes > Apogonidae > Siphamia > Siphamia tubifer. The sequence continues at coordinate 3,486,635 of CM035793.1, forward strand.
ATCACGCCCTAGTGAAGTTAGAGCTACGAAAATCGGTACAAATGTTCGTCATATGATGATGAACAAAAAAGTTAATGACGACCACGCCCATACAACAGGAAGTCCGCCATCTTGGATTGAAATTTGAAATATTGGAATTTAACTATCTCCTCCTTGGCTATTGGACCAAATAAGCTCAAAATCGGTGAACACGATCTAGACAAGTGGGACTTCAAAAGTTATCCAATTTATTTGGAAAAGTTGCATCGTTTTTGTGCTACACTGTCGCAAAGTTTACTAAGATTTTGGGAAAAATTACAATTGGGCGGCTGTGGCTCAGTTGGTAGAGTGGGTCGCCCAATGACCGAGAGGTTGGCGGTTCGCGTCCCAGCTCTGGCTGTCCACATGTCGAAGTGTCCTTGGTCAAGACACTGAACCCTGGCTTAGGCCCCCAGTAGGACTGACCTTTGACCTTAGAAACCTACTGGTGTGTGTGTGAATGGGTGAATGAGAGGCTAATGTAAAGTGCTTTGAACCATGAAGGTGGAAAAGAACTATATAAATGCAGTCCATTTACCATTTACCACTACATAAATTGCTTCAGCTCAGACATACGAACACCGATTTGGCTGAAATTTGACACAGACGTCTATCTCCCAGGTCTACATCCACGTAGCCAAAGACATTCTCATTTTGTACTATAGTGCCCCCTAGAAATGTACTTTTATTAAAATGGCTGTAGTTCGGACATACAAACACCAATTTGGGTGAAATTTGACTCAGACGTCTATCTACACTTGTTTGTCATATGAAATTGTTATTTCACACTATAGCGCCCCCTACAGTTTCACCAAATACACCATTAGTAAAATGGCCGTAGAACGAACATACAAACACGGATTTGGTTGAAATTTGACTCAGACGTCTATCTCTCAGTCCTACACCGGTTTATCAATTGAAATTGCGAATTTGCTCGATAGCGCCCCCTAAAAATTCGCCTTTACTAAAATGGCTGTAGATCGGGCATACCAACACCGATTTGGCTGAAATTTGACTCGGACGTCGCATGGGCAGGCAGTCGCCAGGGGAGGCAGTCGCGAGGGAGGGCGAAGGCCTTTGAGACTGCTTGCAGTTTTAATTTTAGTTTTGTTTTTTGGTGAATTTTAGTGGATTTTAGCATGTTTTGAATTTTTTTCTCCACATTTTCATGTTTCTTGACACTGTTTCATGACACTGATACTTGAGTTGGCATAATTTTCCACAATATTTATTAATATTAACCCCCCTCCCTTCCCCATGGAATACAACTGGAAGGGGTGGGGTTTCAGTATTCTATGGCTGTTAATACATTGTAGTAAAACATATGTTAATTTCTATTCCACTAATCATAGTCACAGTATTACATCACTTTAACATGTTTTTAAATTAATATCTGTTTTTTTTTTTACCTGTGGAACTTGCGCCTTATTTTTTTAAAACCTGGTAAAACAATAGTAAATACACGCAGGCGCCTTTCCTACATGTATTTATTGAATTCTTCCGTGTGAGTTCACATGGATAATTAGATTAAATGCCTGTACACGACTTTTGAATTCCTTCCAATGAACAGTTCCGTCTTCACTGTGACTCACACTGTCCACAACATGTTTATCTCTTTTCTGCCTAGCAACCAGCTCTGAATTATTTCATTGGTCGCTTCTGGTAATGACCTGACATTTTAGCGCACGCGCAAGGTACTTTCTTTGTCCACTTGACTTTTTGACAGTTGACTGTAGATACAGCGACAGTTTTTGTCACAGTTTTCTGATTTTTACAGCCATGAATAGACCGAAAACTTGGATATTTTTATTTCTACCGTGGTTGTGGCTGAATGTGACCCCAGCTGGAAGCGGTAGGTCAAGTTTTAAGTCCTGTTTTAATTTAGTGACGTTGAACTTTGAAAACGACATAAACAATACAAAAGCTAAGCTAAAGGATGATTTATTATTATTATTATTATTATTATTATTATTATTATTATTATTATTATTATTATTATTATTATTATTATTATTATTATTATTATCAGGTTTTTTAGTTCAGTGATGGCTGTAAGCATTTTTTTTAATGTATAATTTTATTTCAACAGTATTGGGACATTATAAGGACTGAGGTTGTGTTTGTAAATCATTTTCCAATATAATAAGACTTGACTGTGGAAGGTAGAAAGTTTCACATGTAGTTTTGACAGTTCAAAATCGCCTTTCAGCAACAGTACTATACCTCCCAAGTAGGGCTGCATGATTCTGGGGAAAAAATGATATCATGATTCTCTGCACGATTTTTTTTTAAATGAAGTAACATTTTTATTCAACTCAAACCCAAAATTTGCATAAGAAAATATTGAACTATCATTGAACTATTAATTAAGTGTAATATTATATATTGATAAATAAATAGATTAAGCACAATCAGAATTAATCCATATATAAGGTGCACTGTGGTTTTTGGAGTAAACTAAAGTCTTTTCACTGTCACCTTTTAGTCCAGAAAATACAGTAACCTTTTTTTTTCCCAAATGTCATGTCATGTCATATTAAAAAATTGGTATGGACATTTTAGAAACATCCAAATATTGGTATGGACGTGTCTATAGTGTCCATACACAATTTTACGCCCACTGAGTGCAGTACAGAATGTGAGTACTTGTGTCCTCTGGTGTCCACTGGAAAACACGATGTGAAAAATGTCCTCATATTAAAATCCTGTCAATTCTTTGCACCGAGCGATTTTGTGGCGAAATATTTTCCTCAGAGTGGAGTCAGAAAATGGCGTCTCGGGACATCACTTAAGTTCTGGACCAATCGAGTTGCTGATTTTTGACAACAGACCAGCTGACAGTCTGCGTGATTACAGTCACATTCATAGAAAAATTCTCCCAAACACCCTCCAAACCAGGACAAATGCCTTCTATGTCCTAAATAGTGCTTTATATACATCATTAAGACAATAGCTGCATTGCCATTAGCCTTGGAAATGTATAAAATGTAAATATCGCTGTAAAAACTGGTAATGGAAACACCTGAATTTAAAAAAAAAAACCACTAAAATATTGATAAAATGTTTTCAAACTTTCATGAAGTGGTTTTTCAGACATTTCGATATTTTAATTTATCACAAAAGTGCAATGGAAACACTTTTTCCGCAAATGTATGTGACGTACATGGTCACATGATCTCTTCTCTCCAAGTCAAAATGGCAGCCGCAGTCACTGTAACCATGACAACCATTGGATGCTGGGACGTTAGAACTAAGGCAGTCCTGATCACACTCTTGCAGTGTTGATCAAGGTGATTCCTACACTAGACACAATGTTTACAATTATTATCTGTTAGTTTCTGAATATTTAAGTTATTTTTTAAATAAATATATTCTCTGTTCTGTAAAGTGTCAAGTGCAGCACTGTGTAAAAAGCACTACATACATTTATAATTTGTTGTTAAGTGCTGAGCATATTTACACTTAATATTTTGACCTGACAATGTAGGGACCACATGTACAGACCCTTATAACCTTAACCAGCTGGTTTGTTTGACATGTTGGTGCCTTTAAAGAGTTCGGCAGGGACTTTTACTGACGAGAGAATTAGCCAATTCATTCACTCTAACACTATCAGGGTGATGGTCAGTCTGAAGCTCCGAAGGTGACAGCAGTGAAATCTCTTGGGATGATATTTCACGAGAGTTACGACGCTCCTGCCAAGAACAACCGTCAATGGAAACATGTTCAAAGCGCAAATATACTTTTTCGAAATTTGAGAAATATCGATATTGTTTTGCGAAAAACTGTAATGGAAACGCAGCTAATAATGTATATATGTGGTATATTGAAGTGTTTATATTATTATTTTTAGAATAGAAATAATATATTTATTATTGTAAAAATATTGTGTAATGGTCAATGACCAGGACTTTTCATGTATTAATTCTCCTTGGCTATTAACTACACAGTACAGATAAACTGCTAAAGAATTGTCTTAAAAACATAGACCTTATGATCTTTTCTAAACAAGTAATGCCTGTGGATGCGGTGATGACGCATGTTGACAGTTATGTCACTAGTTGTAAGTCGTACTTGAAATGTTTAAAGTTGTACAAATACTTACGGCAGGGGTGTCAAACTGCAGTCCCCGAGGGCCGGTGTCCTGCATGTTTTAGATGTTTCCCTCTTCCATTCCACCTGGAGGCCATTGCATCATTATCAGTCTGATGAGGAGCTGATTATTAACTCTTTAAGTGTCAGTGCTGATGCATTCTGAATGGATGATGATGTTTAAATATTCAGAAAAATTCAACCATTTTCCTTTAGTTTTGTGCATGGAAAAGGTGCCAAAAAGCAAGATTTTTTTTAATTTTTAATTTTATTTAAACATTTTTAAAGGCAAAATTAAAAATGCTGGGGCCAAATTTCAATACTCATGTTTTTTTTTTTAGTTTAGTTTATTTCAGTCATATATTCACTTCAAAGCAGCAAAAAGAGAAAGAACGATACAGAATTTGACTGAAAAAGGCTCAGGTAGTAGCAAAGATTATTAAGTAATAAGTAATTTTCCACATTAGTCCAAACAAAATAATACGTGTGGTTTCGGTCACCCAACTGACCCAATTTTTTTACGACGAAAATGCCGACTATGTAAACATTTTATCAGTTTGTCAAAATAAATTAAATATAATGAAGCGGCCGACTGCCGACTCTTATCTTCAAAATTCCCAATGACTGATGATGAGAGAATTTATTTCTCCGTATTTAGTCCGTATTCATGTTTACCAACATCTGTCACCTGTCTGACCACCGTGATTTATGACTAGCGACAAACGACGACCATATACATGGTGTCCATGTCCATCAAAACAACCCTCAATGCATGTGATTGCTGCGCCAGTTTTGATTGGCTGTTGGCCTCTTGATGAATCTTTGGTACATGGTGTGTTAATTTCCCACTCACTTCACACTTGGTTTGTTTCAAAAACACCAGCGTTTGTTTATTCATTGGGAAGATGGTTTCATATCTTTATGGAGCATCTCTTGGTCACACAGACTTGTGTGCCTGGTGTGGGGAACCAAATACAAATCCTCTTCCAGAGCTAAAAAATAAATTTAAAACTGTACTCCCGCTCTGTCAAGATTGTGAGGAATGTGAAGAAGCCAGTAACAAAACAGCAGTATGGTAAGAGGAAATAAGTTGAACAGTAAATAGATAGCTGTATATGTCCACTAAAGCCTTCAATATTGGGGCCTTTATTTCATTAAATAATATTTAGATGTGGATAGAATTTACATTTGTAGTTAAACTGTATTTTTGTTGAAAAAAACTCAATAAAAGGCAAAATGTTGATGTCAAATCAGATTTTATTGTATTTCAATCATCTAAAATTCATTTATGCTCTCTTAAAACATTCTGTAAATATACATGTACATGTACATGGAAAATCTGAGGCAATGTGTTGATTTTCTAACTGCTGGAAAGAATAACTGATATTAAATCTGAATTTTTGGAGCTTCTTTTTAGAAGGCGGGTATATAAAATTGTAAATAAAATAAAATATGGATGACCGACCTACCTACCCCTTTTTTCCTATCCATGTGATGGGAACCACATATATTATTTTGTTTGGCCTTATTTGTTATTTTGTAAATATTTATGAGTTTTTGTTGCTCATTTTGTTTATTTTTCTACATTTTGTTTTTTTAAATTCAACATTTTTCTTTGATTTGTGTCTTACTTTGCTCATGTTACCAATTATTTTGTTAGTTCTCAGGATTTAAAGGGTTAAACTGGGAAATATGTAAAACATGCAGGACACCGGCCCTCGAGGACTGGAGTTTGACACCTGTGACTTACGGGCATCCAATCTGTGGACATATATCTCTTGACAGCTATCTGACACCATACATTCCTCCCTGACCTTTAACTCCTCCCCTCCTGCCGAGACAACCTGGAACTAGAAGGCGAATTTCCCAGTTGTACTTGAACGCACCACAGTGTTCAGGAGCAGGAAATCACCTCCGCGTCCGAACGAACAGTCGGGTTAAAACCTTTCTGTTAAACAGCTGGAACAGTAATTTTCAGTGGAAAATGTCGTTGTTTGTGGTGTTTTTATTGGTTTTAGGAGCAGGAGTGACCGTTAACTGCGGTAAGTTTCAGCTTTTTCACACGCTTTGTTTTCTAGTCAAATCGAAAGTAAAAATGGTTTCTGTGACGCATTGATTAAAAAATAATAATCAGATAAATATATCCGCTTTTTTGGTGTTTAGTTATTCTAAAGAACCACTTCATAAAACTAGAAACAAGAGAATAATATAGTTAAATGTGTTTTATGGGTTAATAAACCCTTTAATGTTAAATTAGACATGAAGGCCATATTCATTAAACAGGAAAGTTGTCTTTTATTTATTTAATTTAATTTTCATTATGATTATTTCAGTCAGTCCAAATTTTTGTATGTCTGTACAGTATATATACAAAGGTGGGAAGTAACTAAGTAAAAGTACTTCATTACTGTATTTAAGTACACTTTTAAGGTATCTGTATCTTACTTGAGTATTTATTTTTCTGGGAACATTTTACTCTTAATCCCTAGATTTTTGTATAAATATCTGTACTTTACTTTTTTTCTTTATATTTTACTTGTTACTGTTAAATATTTATTTTTAATTTGAGACCTGAAATATTTGTCTTTTTATTTTAATTATTTTACCCATATCGGCCCCAAATATCAGTTTAAGGAAATCAGCAGTCCATATCAGCCAAGGGTGATGGAAAAAATCAGTATCAGCATCGGCCATTAAAAAACCTGTATCAGTTGATCCTTAGTTTTAAACACATTTTCACATCTGTGTGTGTGTGTGTGTGTGTGTGTGTGTGTGTGTGTGTGTGTGTGTGTGTCTGTGTGTGTGTGTGTCTGCGGAAACATATCATGCTATAACGCAAAGAATACTTCAGATATCACCATGAAATTACATGGGCATATACATATAATGTAGATCAGATGGACTGATCCAGTTGAGTAAAGGTCAAAGGTCAATGTCACATTTAGCAGAAAGGTTAAAATCACATTATTGGCTCTAATTTAAGAACAGGCGACATTAGGCATTCTCTGAATACTTGTATTCAGGTGTTTTACTGAGGAAAAAATCTGGCAAAAGACATTAATTTTATTTCACTGTTTCCAACCTAAAATACTCGGTGTCAGTAGCAGTGACAGTGATTCTAACTGTACTGGAAGAATTAAAGGGTGTCAGTTTTAAAAAGAGACCAGCCCCATGGATGTTCGAATGGTTCCAGAACAACATTCAATTTACTTTTTAAGACGTTTAGTCAAAATTCAGTGGAAAAGGTTAAAAGTGGTGTGAAATGTTTACAAATGATCTGGAAACAGTGAAGAAAATACTGATTGAATTGACGTTATTGTTCTGAGTTAAAGTGAGAAAGATTCTGTCAGCGAAGGAATGTGTTTGTATGTGGTTAGTTTGGATTTGTGCCGTCTGTCACCCAACTGGACCGACCACATTATAGAGACGCTGAACATTCTACTGTCAATCATGTTTATTAAGCAGTAGGGCTGGAACGATATGCTTTTATGCCGATTCGATTCTTTTAAGATTTTTTAGGTGCCAATTTGATTTAAATTGCGATACTTCAATATTCCAGATTTTTCGCTTGCCTTTTTAACACCACACCAGGTGAAAAAGCTGAATGATGATGCCTACAGATCATATCAGGAACCATATTTAACCAAAAAATGCACATCGTATGTGAGTCAGTTCAGATTTATTAAGCACTAATATATTTGAAGCAGACTTTGGGAAGTAAACTGGGAAAAATCGATTTTTGAACAAAAAAATCGATTTCAAAAACATAAAACAAAAAATCCAGCTACATATGTGAATTTATTTTTTTTTCTCCCACCCCTAGTAAGCAGCCAACGCAAAAAAATGTCTGCAACTCTACAAGTCACTATAGTCACTATTTGCATGTCAGTTCATGTAGATGGGCGTGGTTTGGGTTGTACAGAGTCGTGTATGTCGCAGACTACGTTCTAATAACATTGTAATTAGTTGTCAACACATTAGGGCTTCGACTTCGAATTTTGACATTCGAATATTCATTCATTCATTATCCGAACCCGCTTTATCCACACTTGGGTCACGGGGGTCACTGGGGGCCTAATCCAGCTACAATGGGTGAAGGCGGGGTACACCCTGTATGAGACGCCAGTTCATCTCAGGGCTGAACATATATAGACAAACAATCACTGTCACATTCACACCTATGGACAATTTTAGATTAACCAATTAACCTATCAGTGCATGTGTTTGGATGGTGGGAGGAAACCGGAGTGCCCCGGCGAAAACCCACGCGGACACGGGGAGGACATGCAAACTCCACACAGAAAGGTCTGGTACGGGATTCGAACCAGGGTCCTTCTTGCTGTGAGGCACGAGTGCTAACCACTGCACCACCGTGCTAACCACTGCACCACCGTGCTAACCACTGCACCACCGTGCTAACCACTGCACCACCGTGCTAACCACTGCACCACCGTGCTGCCCACATTCGAATATAATTCAAATATTCTAAAAAAAAAAAAAAAAAAAAAGAGATGTTCAAATGAATATTAGGCAGCTCTGAATATTGGAAGCTGTATATGGTATCATTAGGACTATTTATTTTACTTCTATGAATGTGGTTTTAAACGTTTTCAGTTCAGGTCGTGTTTTTTTCTTTATTTCTGGGGAAATTTGAGAATCGTGAAGATCATTATCTTTGGGTTTATCTGGGCACCTGTAGACGTTAGTGTCCAGCTGATATGTAACCAACGTCAGTGGACAGTGGTCAGTCCTGCTCATTCACGACCTATATATATATATATATATATATATATATATATATATATATATATATATATATATATATATATATATATACACATACATACAGAGATCGATCTATATCTGTCTCGTTAACAAAATGAGCAGGTACAAAAACTTATGACACTGATACATTTCCCAGAGTGTGAATCTCAGACGTTCCATCTCCGTCAGCTATTGAGGAAGACTGACCACTCTTCAGTTGGTTACGTACCAGCTGGACGCTAATATCTACAGGTGTCCTTTGCTTTCATGATTCACATATTTACCCAGACATTAAAATAATAATAATAATAATAATTAAAGCTGCAAGCAGCATTGGATCGGGACCTCGACTTTACGCGTGGATTTCGTCCCATGCCATATAACCGTTATAACCGTCATATCTAAAAATGAGCAAATTATACTCCATAATATGGCATTTTCATCAAAGTTTCAGTCAAAGCAGCTCCTGTGCTGGAGCCATTCACACAGAGTTGTGCCCTATATATGGAGGGTAGGGGGCGTGGCCGCAGCACTGCATGTGTGTGTAGACTAGTGGGAGAGTGTTAGCCAATCAGCTTTCAGCATTAGAGGGTGGCATTAGAGGGTGTGGCTGTATCCACGCAGAAAGTCAGAGAGAGAGAGAAATAGGAGCAAAGTAATGTCACATGTATAGGTGCACAGGAGTGGGAGCATATTAGCCAATCAGCTGTCAGTATTAGAGGGTGTGGCTGTTGCTGGGCAGAAAAGCAGAGAGAGGGAAAAAAGGAGCAAAGTATATGTCACACACACTGTGTATATAAACATACATACACTCTGTGTACATGCCATACACTGTGTATATGCCATGTGTGTAGGTCATTCCATGTATATGTGTGTATATAGGTTTGTGTATGTGCCCTGTGTCTGTATGAGAGAATTTGCCTGTCAATCATGTTAAAGCTCCTCCCACAGTCTGTTCAGCTTCTCTTCATTGTCTGCACCTGTTAATCAAAGCTGCACCGTTGCCCTGGTAACGGCCCCCACCTTTTTCCTCCTACACATATGCACAGCCTGTCCCCCTGTCAATGTCTTTAAAGCCAAATCTTACCTCTGAACTACTGCCATTTGTGAGAGAACCGTAAATGCTAGCTCAAAACCAAAATGATTGTGAGTGGCAGGAGGCTTTGAGGAACACGTAGATGTATTCATTTCCCCTGTAGGATCAAAAATGGCCGAGATTCGGCAGTTTTAAAAACACTAAAATTAGGCGAACATAAGATTTTCTTTGATCCAAATTAACATGGGAGTGAATGAAGGCTGAGACCAGACATCCCCCCAAACTACTGAGTCTCATTTAAATTTTAAATTAGCTGGATCTTCCAAACCTGGTTTATATTGTTCCTAGGTAGTATGACTACATTTCTGGAAAGTTTCATTCACTTGCTGTGTATGGTTTGTCATATTTTGCCATTTTCATCAAAGTTTCAGTCAAAGCTTCTCCTCTCCTCCACCTTCACAGAACATTGTTCCAAATAAGGAGTTGCAGGGGGCGTGGCTAATTCCGCCACCTAGGATTTTTCTGTGATTTTGGGGGAAAACCTGGAAGTCAGGAAAGTAAACTAAAATTGCCCAATCTCCCAAACCGTACATCTGATATCAAAAATTCTTAGTGTGGCGACTTCTGCTCATGTCACTGATTCTCACAATATGTCATATGTTGGGGAATATTTAATTTTAATTTTAAATTTTCGGCTATCGCAACTACCCGGGCCTGAGTAAAAAAAACTACAAGAGATACAAAAATGATTTTTACAACTTTTATGTGTCTCAGTTAGCTCTATCCATTGGTACTATTTTTACATCTCTGTGACAAACGGCTTCTGAGAAGTACATTTTTTACGATTTCCAAACAAGTCCAGATTGCGAACTTTCTGTAGGAGATAAACCATAAGTACCAGCGTATGAATTTTTCGGACGGTTACAAGGAAACTTTTGGCGTTGGTTTCATGTCTCTAGGCCAAGCGGTTCAGGTTTTAGATTTGGAAGCTTTTACTTTGAAAGGCAGATTGTGAACTTCCTGTCCAAGATAGATGGGTGGTATCAGCGTATGAAATGTCGGGCTGGATGAGACGCACGCTGGCGCGTGCGTCTCATCTTTCTGCCACATTCCTAAGGCTCGTTTGGGCCATTTTAGTGATTTTTCCGGAATTTTCCATGCGTTCTTTTCTCAATAAAATTAATATTATGGGATGGAATCACATTTTTTCTTCATATTTATTGAAATTTGGCAGGCCCTGACGGGCCTGCCAAATTTCATTTAATTACAAGCATGTTAAGGTGGTCATCTGCCAGTCTAAAGAGGCGTAGAGCCGAAAAGGCGTTTTTGCCCAAAAATGTCGAAAAAACGCAAATATCTATTGCGATATCTCCCAAACCGTGCGTCAAATTTTAAATGTTTTGCGTTAGTTCACACCGGTTCAGTATCCTGATCGTCATGATATATCACTTGTTGGGAGAAACTCAAATTTTAATTTTGAGTGTCGGCGGTCGCAAACTTCAGGGCGCGGAACGCAAAAACTACACGAGTTTTTAAAAAGTTGTATACAACTTTTTGGAGTCACCAGTTCCTCTTTAATTTGGTACCATTTTTAGGTCTCTGCTACAAACGCCCTATGAGGAGATAATTTTGGAGCGTTTCCATTCACGCTAGCAGATCGCGACCTTCGGTCGCGATCTGCTAGCTCTAAATGTATTTTTTGCCTCAAGTAATGTTGGCCGCAACTTTTGCTGTTTTTTTCGTGTCTTTAAGGCGAACCTCTGAAAAGTTATTAACGTTCCAATTTTTCCTATTTTTTGGTTGCTAGTTCGAAAATTATGGGATGTCGGGAGAATTTTTTTTCATTTTATCAAATTTTTCACCAGACTTGAGATGCGTGCCGAGATAGCTGAGTTTTCGAGCATGTTTAGGGGGTCAAAATCCAGTTTAAAGTGACGGAGACAAAATAATAATAATAATTAAAGCTGCAAGCAGCATTGGATCGGGACCTCGACTTTACGCGTGGATTTTGTCCCATGCCATAACACGTTATAACCCTCATATCTAAAAATGAGCAAATTATACTCCATTTTCATCAAAGTTTCAGTCAAAGCAGGTCCTCTGCTGGAGCCATTCACACAGAGTTGTGCCCTATATATGGAGGGAAGGGGGCGTGGCCGCAGCACTGCATGTATGTAAAGAGCAGGGTGAGAGTGTAAGCCAATCAGCTGTCAGCTTTAGAGGGTGTGGCTGTATCCAGGCAGAAAGTCAGAGAGAGAGAGAAATAGGAGCAAAGTGTATGTCACATGTATAGGTGTACAGGAGTGGGAGCATATTAGCCAATCAGCTGTCAGTATTAGAGGGTGTGGCTGTTGCTGGGCAGAAAAGCAGAGTGAGAGAGGGACATAAGGAGCAAAGTATATGTCACATACACTGTGTATATAAACATACATACACTCTGTGTACATGCCATACACTGTGTATATGCCATGTGTGTAGGTCATTCCATGTATATGTGTGTATATAGGTTTGTGTATGTGCCCTGTGTCTGTATGAGAGAATATGCCTGTCAATCATGTTAAAGCTCCTCCCACAGTCTGTTCAACTTCTCTTCATTGTCTGCACCTGTTAATCAAAGCTGCTCCGTTGCCCTGGTAACGGCCCCCACCTTTTTCCTCCTACACAGATGCACAGTCTGTCCCTCTGTCATTGGCTTTAAAGCCAAATCTTACCTCCGAACTACTGCCATTTGTGAGAGAACCGTAAATGCTAGCTCAAAACCAAAATGATTGTGAGTGGCAGGAGGCTTTGAGGAACACGTAGATGTATTTTTTTCTGCTGTAGGGTCAAACATGACCGAGATTCGGCAGTTTTAAAAACACTAAAATTAGGCGAACATAAGATTTTCTTTGATCCAAATTAACATGGGAGTGAATGAAGGCTGAGACCAGACATCCCCCCAAACTACTGAGTCTCATTTAAATTTTAAATTAGCTGGATCTTCCAAACCTGGTTTATATTGTTCCTAGGTAGTATGACTACATGACTGGAAAGTTTCATTCACTTGCTGTGTATGGTTTCTCATATTTTGCCATTTTCATCAAAGTTACAGTCAAAGCTTCTCCTCTCCTGCACCTTCACAGAACAGTGTTCCAAATAAGGAGTTGCAGGGGGCGTGGCTATTTCCCCCATCAGGGAGTCTGAGTTCTGAAAAAATCCAAAAGTGAGGAAAAGAAAACTAAAATTGCAATATCTCCCAAACCGTACATCTGATTTCGAAAATTCTTAGTGTGGTGACTTCTGCTCATGTCACTGATTCTCACAATATGTCATATGTTGGGAAATATTTAATTTTATTTTTAAATTTTCGGCTATCGCAACTAACCGGGCCTGAGAAAAAAAAACTACAAGAGATATAAAAATGATTTTTACAACTTTTATGTTTCTCAGTTAGTTCTATCCATTGGTCCTATTTTTACATCTCTGCGACATAAGGCTTCGGAGGAGTAAATTTTTTACGATTTTCAAACAAGTCCAGATTGCGAACTTTCTGTAGGAGATAGACCAAAAGTACCAGCATATGAATTTCTCGGACGGTTACAAGGAAACTTTTGGCGTTGGTTTCATGTCTCTAGGCCAAGCGGTTCAGGTTTTAGATTTGGAAGCTTTTACTTTGAAAGGCAGATTGTGAACTTCCTGTCCAAGATAGATGGGTGGTATCAGCATATGAAATGTCGGGCTGGATGAGACGCACGCTGGCGCGTGCGTCTCACCTTTCTGCGACATTCCTAAGGCTCGTTTGGGCCATTTTAGTGATTTTTCCAGAATTTTCCGTGCGTTCTTTTCTCAATAAAATTAATATTATGGGATGGAATCCCATTTTTTCTTCATATATAATGAAATTTGGCAGGCCCTGACGGGCCTGCCAAATTTCATTTAATTGCGAGCATGTTAAGGGGGTCATCTTCCAGTCTAAAGAGGCGTAGAGCAGGAAAAGCGGTTTTGCCCAAAAATGTCGAAAAAACGCAAATATCCATTGCGATATCTCCCAAACCGTGCGTCAAATTTAAAATGTTTTGCGCTAGTTCACACCAGCTCAGTGTCCTGATCGTCACGATATATCACATGTTGGGAGAAATTCAAATTTTAATTTTGAGTGTCGGAGGTCGCAAATATCCGGGCACGAAACGCAAAAACTACACGAGTTTTTAAAAAGTTATATATAACTTTTTGGATGCACCCGTTCCTCTTTAATTTGGTACCATCTTTACATCTCTGCGACAAACGCCCTATGAGGAGATAATTTTGGAGCATTTCCATTCACGCTAGCAGATCGCGACCTTCGGTCGCGATCTGCTAGCTCTAAATGTATTTTTTGCGTCAAGCAATGTCGGCCGCAACTTTTGCTGTTTTTTTTCGTGTCTTTAAGGCGAAACTCTGAAAAGTTATTAACGTTCCAATTTTTTCTCTTTTTTGGTTGCTAGTTCGAAAATTATGGGATGTCGGGAGAATTTTTTTTTATTTTATCAAATTTTTCACCAGGCTTGAGATGCGTGCCGAGATAGCTGAGTTTTCGTGCATGTTTAGGGGGTCAAATTCCACTTTGATTTGGCGGAAAGAAAATAATAATAATTAAAGCTGCAAGCAGCATTGGATCGGGACCTCGACTTTACGCGTGGATTTCGTCCCATGCCATAACACGTTATAACCCTCATATCTAAAAATGAGCAAATTATACTCCATAATATGGCATTTTCATCAAAGTTTCAGTCAAAGCAGCTCCTGTGCTGGAGCCATTCACACAGAGTTGTGCCCCATATTAGGAGGGAAGGGGGCGTGGCCGCAGCACTGCATGTATGTGTAGAGCAGGGTGAGAGTGTTAGCCAATCAGCTGTCAGCTTTAGAGGGTGTGGCTGTATCCAGGCAGAAAGTCAGAGAGAGAAAGAAATAGGAGCAAAGTAATGTCACATGTATAGGTGTACAGGAGTGGGAGCATATTAGCCAATCAGCTGTCAGTATTAGAGGGTGTGGCTGTTGCTGGGCAGAAAAGCAGAGTGAGAGAGGGACATAAGGAGCAAAGTATATGTCACGTACATTGTGAATATAAACATACATACACTCTGTGTACATGCCATACATTGTGTATATGCCATGTGTGTAGGTCATTCCATGTATATGTGTGTATATAGGTTTGTGTATGTGCCCTGTGTCTGTATGAGAGAATTTGCCTGTCAATCATGTTAAAGCTCCTCCCACAGTCTGTTCAGCTTCTCTTCATTGTCTGCACCTGTTAATCAAAGCTGCACCGTTGCCCTGGTAACGGCCCCCACCTTTTTCCTCCTACATGAACGCACACTGCAAAAGAGCCTCTCCCCCTGGACCCTGGCTTTCAAGCCTAATCTTACCTCCGAACTACTGCCATTTGTGAGAGAACCGTAAATGGTAGCTCAAAACCAAAATAATTGTGAGTGGCAAGAGGCTTTGAGGAACACGTAGATGTATTCATTTCCCCTGTAGGGTCAAAAATGGCCGAGATTGGGCAGTTTTAAAAACACTAAAATTAGGCGAACATAAGATTTTCTTTTATCCAAATTAACATGGGAGTGAATGAAGGCTGAGACCAGACATCCCCCCAAACTACTGAGTCTCATTTAAATTTTAAATTAGCTGGATCTTCCAAACCTGGTTTATATTGTTCCTAGGTAGTATGACTACATTTCTGGAAAGTTTCATTCACTTGCTGTGTATGGTTTGTCATATTTTGCCATTTTCATCAAAGTTTCAGTCAAAGCTTCTCCTCTCCTCCACCTTCACAGAACAATGTTCCAAATAAGGAGTTACAGGGGGCGTGGCTAATTCCCCCATCAGCGAGTCTGAGTCCTGAAAAAATCTAAAATTTAGGAAAAGAAAACTAAAATTGTGATATCTCCCAAACCGTATATTGTATTTAGAAAATATTTGTTGTAGCAACTTCTGCTCTTTCTCGTGATTCTCACAATATGTCACATGTTGGGGAATATTTAATTTTATTTTTAAATTTTCGGCTATCGCAACTAACCGGGCCTGAGTAAAAAAAACTACAAGAGATACAAAAATGATTTTTACAACTTTTATGTTTCTCAGTTAGCTCTATACATTGGTACTATTTTTACATCTCTGCGACATAAGGTTTCAGAGGAGTAAATTTTTTACGATTTCCAAACAAGTCCAGATTGCGAACTTTCTGTAGTAGATAGACCATAAGTACCAGTGTATGAATTTTTCGGGCATTTACCAGGAAACTTTTGGCGTTGGTTTCATGTCTCTACGCCAAGCGGTTCAGGTTTTAGATTTGGAAGCTTTTATTTTGTAAGGCAGATTGTGAACTTCCTGTCCAAGATAGATGGGTAGTATCAGCGTATGAAATGTCGGGCTGGATGAGACGCACGCTTGCGCGTGCGTCTCATCTTTCTGTGACTTTCCTAAGGCTTGTTTGGGCCGTTTTAGTGATTTTTCCGGAATTTTCCATGCGTTCTTTTCTCAATAAAATGAATATTATGGGATGGAATCACATTTTTTCTTCATATATAATGAAATTTGGCAGGCCCTGACGGGCCTGCCAAATTTCATTTACTTACGAGCATGTTAAGGGGGTCATCTACCAGTCTAAAGAGGCGCAGAACCGAAAAGGCGTTTTTGCCAAAAAATGTCGAAAAAACGCAAATATCTATTGCGATATCTCCCAAACTGTAGGTCAAATTTAAAATGTTTTGCGCTAGTTCACACCGGTTCAGTATCCTGATCGTCACGATATATCACATGTTGGGAGAAACTCAAATTTTAATTTTGAGTGTCGGCGGTCGCAAACTTCAGGGCGCGGAACGCAAAAACTACACGAGTTTTTAAAAAGTTATATATAACTTTTTGGATTCACCAGTTCTTCTTTAATTTGGTACCATTTTTAGATCTCTGCGACAAACGCCCTATGAGGAGATAATTTTGGGGCGTTTCCATTCACGCTAGCAGAACGCGACCTGCGGTCGCGTTCTGCTAGCTCTAAATGTATTTTTTGCCTCAAGTAATGTTGGCCGCAACTTTTGCTTTTTTTTTCGTGTCTTTAAGGCGAACCTCTGAAAAGTTATTAACGTTCCAATTTTTCCTCTTTTTTGGTTGCTAGTTCGAAAATTATGGGATGTCGGGAGAATTTTTTTTCATCAGAACGCAATTTTCACCAGACTTGAAATGCGTTCCGAGATAGCTGAGTTTTTGTGCATGTTTAGGGGGTCAAATTCCAGTTCAAAGTGCCGGCGTAAGAAAAATAATAATAATAAAAAACGAACGAATTACAATAGGGACTCGGCCCTGCGGGCCGAGTCCCTATGCGTTGCACACATAGTGTGCAAATGCATAGGGACTCGACCCTGCGTGCTCGGTCCCTAATAAAAAACGAACGAATTACAATAGGGACTCGGCCCTGCGGGCCGAGTCCCTATGCGTTGCACACATAGTGTGCAAATGCATAGGGCCTCGACCCTGCGTGCTCGGTCCCTAATAATAATAATAATATAAAAACGAACGAAATACAATAGGGACTCGGCCCTGCGGGCCGAGTCCCTATGCGTTGCACACATAGTGTGCAAATGCATAGGGCCTCGACCCTGCGTGCTCGGTCCCTAATAATAATCTGCTATTTCAACTGAAAACATTTACAACCACATTCACAAAAATAATAGAAATGGTCCTAATGATACCATATACAGATTCCAATATTAAGAGCTGCCTAATATTTGTTCAAACATGTCTTCTTTTTTTTTAAACATTCAAATTATATTCAAATGTCAAAATTCGAAGTCAACGCCCTAGTGACTTCCATGTGCTTTACTTGCCCCCATTTCCTTTAACTTTACCTCTGCCCGTACCTCCAACAGAAACCTATGGTTAGACGCTCGTTTTAATATGTAGACATTCATTTAAAATAAATGCTATGTCATTGTTAAGCCACTTGTTCCACAGATATAAAGAACAGAATTACAGATCGGTGGCTGGACCTCAGGAAACTTGATTCATGGCCATAAATCCTGGCCATCGGACCATTCGTAGTCATTTTGTAGGCGTTCGTAGTCAGTTCAAATGGGTTTATTTTTACACCTCTTACTGTGGATATATTTGGTGTATATCTTTGTATATATTGAGTGTATACGTGTTTGTTGTCGCCGTATGTGTAACAGTTTGTGTGTGTGATTTTCAGAGACACACTCCCTCACCTACGTCTACACGGCCCTCTCCAGAGACCCTCACATCCCAGGTATCCATGAGTTCACAGCCATGGGGATTCTGGACACCAGGGTGATCGACTACTTCGACAGCAAAACACAAGTGAAAACTCCCAAAACGTCCTGGATGAAGGATCGTCTGGATCCAGAGTACTGGGAGAAAGGCACACGATCCCGGAAGAGCAAACAGCAGTGGTTCAAAGTCAACCTGGACATCCTGAAGGAGCGCATGAACCAGAGCGACCACGGTGAGATCTGTCACATGTACAAAATGTCCAGCGCTAGTGGCTACGTTTGTTTATGTAAATGAAAAAAAAAACAACCTGCTTATTAAAAAGAAAGGGAATTAAAAAAAAGAAACAACTTCCCTCTCATGAAGGTGACGTACAATGTCACCTTCATTGAAATTCAGTCAATAAAGTGTTTGTATTAATAATAGAAAATTGTACCTAATAATTAAATTACAATGATTTACCAGGTTATTTTAATGTTTATCTCAAATGACCCGACCGACCGCAACCATAATATTTTTCAATGACCCACAACCCACACCAACCTTTGTGGACGTATTAAAGAAAGATGCTGGTGCAAAGAGCACAAATGAGCTGGCCGGATGTATGGAGAACCGAGATGACTGGAGACGCCGATGGAGGACTCGTCTGAGGACGACGTAGAGAGACAACTGCGGGTGACCGTAGGCCCCCGCTCCCTTTGGGTCAGCCCACGCATCACTGTTGGCCACAATATGAATTTGTAAGGAGCGGCTGTGGCTCAGTTGGTAGAGGGGGTTGCCCAATGACCGAGAGGTTGGTGGTTTGCGTCCCGGCTCTGGCTGTCTACATGTCGAAGTGTCCTTGAGCAAGACACTGAAACTTTAGTTAGTCTCCCAGTAGGACTGACAGAACCTTAGAAACCTACTGGTGTATGAGTGTCTGTGAATGGATGAATGTGAAGCTAATGTAAAGAGCTTTTAGCACCATGAAGGTAAAAAGAACTATAGAAGTGCAGAACATTTATCATCAGTCCTCTGGGTTTCCATTCCAGGTTCAGAAAATTCTGTCATGTTCGACCGTACTAACTTGTTTCACCATCTGCCTTTCAGACATCCATGTTCTCCAGTGGAGACACGGCTGTGTGGGCGAGGCCCAGCCCGACGGGTCACTCAAATACAGCCAGGGCTTGGACATGTACAGCTATAATGGGGATGACTTCCTGTCTTTTGACCACTCCTCCACATCATGGGTGGCTCCGGTTAAAGCAGCAGAACCCACCAAGAGGAAGTGGGATGAGGTGCAGGTCCTCAAAGACTACACCAAAGGATACCTGGAGAAGGAGTGCATGGAGTGGCTGAAGAAGTTCATGGCATACGGGAAGAGAGAAATGTACAGTGCCAGTACGTACAACACAGCAGCTGATGAGCAGGAAAATAATGGAGTCAAGACTGCACCTGAAGTGGTTGCGATGTGCGATTAGATTTTAAATCAGAGTCGTACTAGTACCCCCATAAAAAATCAAGCCAAAATAAAGGCTTGTGTTTAGATCACGGATGGCACAATAAAGTGGTAGGCTAACATGAGCACTGGCTAACATGAGCACTGGCTAACATGAGCACTGGCTAACATGAGCACTGGCTAACATGAGCACTGGCTAACTCAGGTGCCAACAGAAGAAGTCCTCTGCTGGCAAAAATGAGCAATCTAATAATAAACTGCCCTGCAAGCTAACACCAGTGCTAACATGACTTACCATAACTTGTTATGTTCCTGTTTATGTGGAATCTGGAAGTTTCGCTTTGCTAGGTTGGCAGGTCACTATAATCATGACACAATGCATGCTGGGAGTCAGCTGATCATAATCACAAATCAAATTACTTAACCATCAGCTGACCATAACAGATGAATCCCTGAGCAGATAAAGGTAAACATCATTTAATTAGCACGTGTGTTATTGGCTAGTAGGTACTAGAATTAATTGATCTTAGAACCAAGATCTTCAAAATGAAGCATTCAATAACAGACTACTGTTTTCAAAGGCTTTTCTTCCAAAATATTACGTTTTGATTAATTACGAGTTAGGAGTATTACTTGTTATGGCCCAGAGTTTTACTTGTGCTCCCAACTTTTTATAGTGGTTTGCCCAACTTTTTTGGGTTGGGAGACTGGTGCTTCCCAAGTCAAGAGGTTCGTCTTGAGCCCTGAATAATAACAGAAATGAGACTGATAAGAAAAGATGATGGTACATATAGAATAATCTGTGTCTTAACTCTGAACCTGAATGCTTTTAATGTTTTTCTCCTTCCAGGTGTACCGAACGTGTACCTAACGTGTACCTAACGTGTACCTAACGTGTACCTAACGTGCACCTAACGTGCACCTAACGTGCACCTAACGTGCACCTAACGTGTACCTAACGTGCACCTAACGTGTACCTAACGTGTAGTTTGTTGATTCCTATGGTTGATTGGATCCAGTTGCTGCTTCGTAATTCTGGCAAATATCACATGTATCTGGTCTAACATGTTGATGGTTGAAACCACCACAAAACAGGAAGTGGACGCCATCATTTTCTTCTAGTAGACATCCAGATGTTAAGCAGCTGTTCTGTCCAATCAGAACCCTCTGTACCTCCAGCTCTGAAAGACCAATTAACAAGAGTGGAATACACCCGTTTCTATGGAAACTTTTATTCAGAATTAACACGTCCATGTAAACATGAAGGAAATGACTTTAATTCAGCATTATTCAAAATAATTCATAATTAAAAACCATCATGTAAACATAGCTAATGAACTGAATTCTGATTTGATTCTCAATGTGTTTGTCTGAACTCTGAACCTGAACTCATTTCTGTTTTCTCTGGCCAGACCCACCTGACGTGTACTTGTTCGCAAACAACGCCAAGTCTAAGATGAATGTGGTTTTGAACTGCATGGCCACTAGTTTCTACCCACCGGAAATAAAACTGCTCATCAAAAGGAACGATCAACTTCTTACTGAAGACGACGGTGTGATGTCCACAGGAACTCGACCAAATGAAGACAACACCTTCCAGAGACGGGACAGTGTGGAGATTCTCCGCAGCGATGTGGCCAATTACTCCTGTCATGTCATTCATCATCCAACCGGTGTTGATATCGTAAAGTTTTGGAGTAAGAAGTTTGTTCAGATCACTTATAATAAACCGAAGTACAGGAGGTCCTCAGGTTACAAACCAGTTCCGTTCCTACACTAGTGACGTAACCCGAATTTCCACATAAGTCAGAATGAACCCTTTAATACCCCCTAAATCTCTAAGCAATGATCCAAATACACATATTATACTTCATATTGTCCTTCACCATGGTCAACCGACTGAAGCCTAAGGCTTTACTGATGTTCGGGGGCGTCTCGCCTTCTCTAACCTTTTGAAGATATTCAGCTTTTTTTTTTTTTTAGTATTGTTTTTCCTCTTCACTGGAGACAAAATGGTGATGAGACTTGGGAGTCATAAAGTCAAAACAGTGTAGGTGGAGTATGTCATAACCTGAGGACCAGGGTTGTCCTGATCTGATCAATTGGCGCTGATCCAACTCGATCCAGACTCAGACATTCTGTTCCAATCAGACATCATATAAATAATGCAAATATATTATTATTTATTAAGTAGTGATTAACAATAAACAACAACTAAATGGTATTTTTTTAAACTACGAATGTTCAGTCTAGGTATGTGTCTGCACACACACACACACACACACACACACACACACACACACACACACACACACACCAGTTTCTTTAATGTTACACTTCACCTCATGTGTAGAACATTTGATTCTATTTCTATTGTTCTGACTTCAGACTGTAATTCAACCTTCTTCATAGAAGTTGGTTGAAAAAAATAGAAATAAGGGACATCCTGGATCTTATTTCATAATCTTTTAGGACTCTGTATTAGCAGATACTCAAAATGAAAAAAAAATGTGATTGGGACATCCCTACTGAGGACATTTTAAACCTGCAGAAGCACAGTCGGATGGTTACGATCTGGACCCATATTTAAGCTGCTGTTCCATTAGTATCAGTTCTACCCGATGCTACTCACTTTATAAGGTGACATGTAAACAGCATAGACATTGATAGGTGGAGTTGTCTCTGCATCATTGCCTTATCAATGTTCTGCCAACCTTTTTTACAAAACTAGATTTGGAGTTACAATGAACAAAGTTAAATTCAACCTGCAACGCAATTATGTCATTCCATAAATCTACACCGTTGTCGGTCGTAGAGGTGGAAACATTTCTGTGTTTGGTGGATGATGAAAAAACAACACAAGCTTCATGGCACCTTGTCATGACGTCTCTGTATGATAGTATCTGTAATGGAAACGCTCTGAAGGAATAGTACATGGTCCCTGAGTAGAATCAAGTGGAATTGAGTAGAGCCGCTATCATGTAGAGTAAACGTGGCTTTACTCTCCAAAGAATGATCATGTTAAAAACAGAAGGATGTGAAATTAACTGAATGTTTGTTATTTTGTAGATCATGCACTTCCTGACCATGTGAACCATGAACCAGACTCTACTGGAACAAACCCTGCTGGTATTGCTGTAGGGATTCTGGCAGCTGTTGGACTTGCATTTGGTGTCCTGATGTTGCTGCGCTATAAAGGCCTAATTAGTAAGAGCACAACTCTGCACATGACACCTTAACCATGTTATCTTTTAGCTCATTATTTTTGGGGTACATTCAAAAGTAGAGCCTCATGTCATGTGATGGTGGGGGTGTGGTTTGTATTCATTAGACGTCTTTAGGAGGAAGCCCGAAATGTTCGATTGCAGAGTGCAGAGTTAGACTCTCTGGAAAGTCATGACTTTGTTGCATTCTTTTTTGTAAAAAACAAAACAAAACTATTAGTAGGCTAAGCTTTGCTGTTGCATACAGCTTCATTTACATTTCTAATGAAATACTGGAATATGTTTGTAAAAAAGAATGCAACGAAGTTGTGAATTTCCAGAGCGTCTAATTCTGCACTCGACAATCGACTATTTCAGGCTTCCGCGGAAAGACGTCTTATGAACACAGAGGTCCATGTCTGTAGATCAGTAACTGTGGACACACTATCTGAGGACATGAAGACTTCAGGACACTTTGGTTTGTCTTTAGGGACCCTCTACTTACTACCACTGAAGTGTGATGTTGTTTAGAACTTTAGAAGAGTTAGTCTGAAAATAGTGTTTAGTGAAAGATATGCCCTAATCACTTCCATGGTAACACAGTTTGGCTAAAAATGATTAAAAATAACTACAGTACATGTGGTTAGTTAAAGGGACAGTTCAGTATTTTTCAGATGAATGTGTTTGTCATCAGTGATTTTACTCTGGTGCACCCACACTGACTTACCCCCCACACTGTCCTGTGAGCCCAGTTCTGGTCCAGTTCTGGTCAAAGCCAAAGTAGTCCTGGCAGGTTTCCTGGGGTCAACAAAATAAAACATGTTTCTTCTCAAAAAAGTATGTGTTTGAATGAGTGATTTATTTACATAACAAAGCCGTCACAGAACAAAAACTCACACCTCGTAATTGCTTGGATCTACTTTCCCTCAATAGCAATAAATGGTCGTTGTCACTGTTAACAGCTGTGCACCTTATCAAACTACTTTCATCAGTTGTTGGGCAGTGTTAGTAGCTGCTACATGAAGACGCACAGCTGTTAGCAATGACAACGCTAGCACATTGATCGCTATTGACAGAAAGTATCTCCAAGCAATTACGAGGTGTGAGTTTTTGTTCTGCGACGGTTTTGTTTTGTAAATAAATCACTCATTCCAACACATACTGTTTTGAGAAGAAACGGGTTTTATTTTGTTGACCCCAGTAAACCTGCAGGGACTAGTTTGGATTTGACCAGAACCGGACCAGAACTGGGCTCACAGGACACTGTGGGGGGTAAGTCAGTGTGGGTGCACCAGAGTGAGAAGAAAAGTCACACCTGAAGTGAAAATGGGAGAATTACATATAAAGATAAATATTTTAAAATATGTTTAATAAGTCATACATAAAAAAAAATGTCCAATACAGGTGTGTGTGTGTGTGTGGGGGGGGGGTACAGTTGCTTTTAGGTTCTTTTAGGTGAGAGTCAAACAGATGGGTCACTAAATCCAGTGTTTTGGGTTCAATAACACATGCAGCTGTTTTTGTTTTTGCAGATTTGAATATTCGACGTGATCCTAAACCGTCTACATGTGAGTACATCAGAAAAATGTATCTGAATTCTGATTTTAATGTAAGAATTTTGACTTTAAAGGAGTCATTCCATGGTTATTTCATTAATATTGCTGTGTTCTCCATTGTTATTGAATACGTTGTGCATTGGTTGTGTTTTTAAAAATGTGTGGGTTGCTTTGTTTCCAGCTGTTTTTGGAGGGCACAGGGTTCATACATTTTGAACAAACCTGGAAACATTCTGAATTTCAAAAATGCAAATTCCAGGCCTGGAAATAGTTTGGAAAAGTAAAAAGACCCAAAAAGAATTGAAAAAGTCATGGATTTTTTTTTACTCATCATAATAATAATAATAATGCTGTTTTAACGTTAATGTTCAATTCAATGAATAGAAAATGAACTGGAACTTTATTTCCTGTTCACTCACTTCTTGGGATGTATCCTGCAGCATGTGGTGAAATGGGTATGGACTAAAATCTCGGCCAAATTAAATGTAAATGCCAGTAAAGTGTGGGTAATAATGTGTGTCTTCACTGGGACGTGTACATAAATGTTAATTTAATGTGGAACCACACATTGTCATTTATTTTATTGTTAAAGGGTATAATTTTTTATTCACATTGTATAAAGTCCACTTGCATTTTTAGGAGCACTTAGTCATGGAAAAGTACTGGTTAAAGTGTGTTTGAACCCTGAGGGTAGAAAATGAAACTGAGTTTTCTGCTCCTTCCTCATTCATATCCATGATGCACTAATGAAGCGTCTCTGATTGGCTTAGAGAATGAATGTGTGAAGGAACACTCCCCCCTCCCCTCTGGCTCTGTGTGTGTTTACCATCCCAGAGTAACATCCAACTAGGTTTCATGCCGTCGCTTGTTTTGAAAACTTTCTGGGGAAAAAACAGTCTTTATTTCCACAGAGAGCACATGAACCAGTTTGATCTGCCATTTTTTTCCAGTTTTTGCAGTAGCTACTGTGGCGCCGTCTTCTCTTGTAGATGCTAATGCTAATGCTACTACAGATTCGCTGCAATGGGGGACGGGCTGAGGGGAGTGTCACCTGCATTCTGTGGGCAGGCTTAACCCCAGGTGGGTGGTGCCAATGTCCTGACGTGACGTGTAGTGGACAGACTTTTTCTGTGTGTGTGGTTTTCTATGAATCCACCAGTGAAGGGGACACACCACCCAGCAAACGCAGTTTTGTTGGTAACTCGGGGTGACCCATCAGATTCCAAAAATAGCGTGGAACAGTGGTTTTTGGCGGAATGACACCTTTAATCTCAGAATTAAAAACAGAATAAACCAGATTTTGCATCAGATGGGTCACTAACCCAGTGTTTTGGACTGAATAACACATGCAGCTGTTTTTGTTTTTGCAGATGAGGTCATTCAAAGTAATCCTAAACCGTTTCCACGTAAGTACATCAGAAAAATGTATCTGAATTCCGATTTTAACCTGGTCATTAGCTCGTCTGGATAAAGTTGTGATGAGCTATTGTAGTCTCGCTTTGTCCGTCGTAGTCGTCCACAATTGACTAAAATCAGAATTCTGATTGATTCATTAGATCGATCTTAGCATTAGGCACAAACTCATCAGTTTGTTTGTTGAAATGTGCCTTTATAAACAATTTGTTTACAACTTTGTTTATGTTTCCAGTCTGACACTAAAATCACTTCTTCCCTCAGATTTAAATTCTGATTGATTCATTAGAAAGTAATTGATCCAATATTATTTTCCACCACCAACCTCCTGTGTATCATTAACATCTTTAACCACAGTCATATGTCATTACCCAGTTACCTACTTTAGTTCAGTCAGATGTTACCCCAGAAGAGCTTCCTGTACCATTCACACTGTTTTAAAAACACACAGCCACACAGTGGGATTGATTTGATCATCTATTCAATGACTTCCTTTTGTTGATTCACACATCACAGCTGTGAGGTCCGGGTGAGCACAGGGACATTGGCCCTATTTTTTTATTTATTTTTATTTTGTTTTTCCTCAGAATTCTGATTTTAATGGTAGAATGTGACTGTGTGATTTTTTTATTTTTTTTTTATCAGACTAAAGGAAATTTGTAAAACTCTTAAGAACTGATTTTTAACGTACCACAGTAACAAACATATTGTAACCAACACCTGAATATTTGTACAATGTCAGTAAATATGTGCATTTTTACAGCTCAAGCTCCCATTGCTGCAGTTGTGGATGTTGAAAGTAAGTGTGGTTAATTTGACTGATTCTCTGTTCTCTGACCTAAAAATTGAATTTCAACTGTTGAACGATGATCTTTGGATTGAAAAGGACATATACTTAATGTTGTGTTTAATTGCAGATGAAAGAACTCATCTGAACAGTGATGACACCACCAATGGTAAGAACTATAAGACCCCTTAGCCCCTCCCACTTGAAAATCAATGACAGGGGCAACGCTTTGCAACCATCAGCTGTTTAACCGTTACCGTCGATTTACAGACAACAGATGCAAACATACAGGTAAATATAGGTTAATGCACATGAAGGTATCCCATAATACTACACTGTGGTCGCTCCAGGAGACTCAGTCTTCAGTGAATGTCGTAAAAGTTCAGACAAGATCAGTAAGTACCTGAGCAGAAAGGACGAGCAGGTACTGGAAACACAATAATGGATGCTACAGTTAACAGATGTTTAAACTTAATTTCTTTCATTATTGACCACGCCCACACCCATATGACCACGCCCACACCAGTGCTGTAAACATCTGTGTTTTTGGGCTTTGGTCATTTTTATATGACGATCAACTACAAACGGCAGAAATATAATAATCTATTACACATTAAAATTACATTAATTTTCAATAAAATGATTAAGTTGTTTGTGAAGAAAATCTGGACATTTGTGTTTGTTTCATCACTGTTGTGTTTTTGTCTGTTTTTCTCCATCTGACCCATGAGAACAGAATTATGACATAGTTCCTAGTGTGGTCCTGGTTTGGCTCCCTTTAAAGGCCTATACAGCCCTTCATCTTAACCCCTCCCCTTAATTTTAGCTCCTCCTCTTTGCTTTAGCCACACCCCTTCACTTTCACCACTCGCCCTTTGCCTTAGCCCCTCCCCTCTGCCAGATTGAAGGGGTAAGTGGGCGGAGTTAAGCAGTGAATTGTGATTCAGTCTAACTGACATTTGGCCAAATCCCCCATAATCCTTTGCACATGGTCAGCACTAACCCCGCCCATGTTTCTGTCACTGCAGGAGGTTCCAAGGACTCTTTGCACAGCGGTGAATCTGGCATTGGTGAGTCTTTGTGGATCCATTCAGATCCTCTTCTGTGGCAGTTTTATCATTTTTAAAATTGTATTCCTCACTTTAAAATATGACAAATACATAAGCAAATATAAATACAAATAAAAACTAACAGTGTCGGGGAGTCCAAAAGCTTCAATCTGCTTCTATAGATCCTCCCTTCATTAACTTAATTAACACTTTATTAACTTCATAACTTTAACACTAAGAATTTCACTCCATGATTTTTTATCAGACAAACTGAAGAAAATGTGGAAAAGTCAGACAGTACCCATCTAAGAAGTAATTTTTAATGTACCACAGTAAGAAACACATTAAAAATGTGTAAACATATGGTTAAATAACTACAGTTCATATGGTTAAATAGCTACAGTTCATATGGTTAAATAACTACAGTTCATTTGGTTAAATAACTACAGTTCATGTGGTTAAATAACTACAGTTCATGTGGTTAAATAACTACAGTTCATGTGGTTAAATAACTACAGTTCATGTGGTTAAATAACTACAGTTCATTTGGTTAAATAACTACAGTTCATGTGGTTAAATAACTACAGTTCATATGGTTAAATAACTACAGTTCATGTGGTTAAATAACTACAGTTCATGTGGTTAAATAACTACAGTTCATGTGGTTAAATAACTACAGTTCATTTGGTTAAATAACTACAGTTCATATGGTTAAATAACTACAGTTCATGTGGTTAAATAACTACAGTTCATGTGGTTAAATAACTACAGTTCATGTGGTTAAATAACTACAGTTCATATGGTTAAATAACTACAGTTCATTTGGTTAAATAACTACAGTTCATATGGTTAAATAACTACAGTTCATGTGGTTAAATAACTACAGTTCATGTGGTTAAATAACTACAGTTCATATGGTTAAATAACTACAGTTCATATGGTTAAATAACTACAGTTCATTTGGTTAAATAACTACAGTTCATATGGTTAAATAACTACAGTACATATGGTTAAATAACTACAGTACATATGGTTAAATAACTACAGTTCATTTGGTTAAATAACTACAGTTCATATGGTTAAATAACTACAGTACATATGGTTAAATAACTACAGTTCATATGGTTAAATAACTACAGTTCATGTGGTTAAATAACTACAGTTCATGTGGTTAAATAACTACAGTTCATGTGGTTAAATAACTACAGTTCATATGGTTAAATAACTACAGTTCATTTGGTTAAATAACTACAGTTCATATGGTTAAATAACTACAGTTCATGTGGTTAAATAACTACAGTTCATGTGGTTAAATAACTACAGTTCATATGGTTAAATAACTACAGTTCATATGGTTAAATAACTACAGTTCATTTGGTTAAATAACTACAGTTCATATGGTTAAATAACTACAGTACATATGGTTAAATAACTACAGTACATATGGTTAAATAACTACAGTTCATTTGGTTAAATAACTACAGTTCATTTGGTTAAATAACTACAGTTCATGTGGTTAAATAACTACAGTTCATGTGGTTAAATAACTACAGTTCATGTGGTTAAATAACTACAGTTCATGTGGTTAAATAACTACAGTTCATATGGTTAAATAACTACAGTTCATATGGTTAAATAACTACAGTTCATTTGGTTAAATAACTACAGTTCATATGGTTAAATAACTACAGTACATATGGTTAAATAACTACAGTTCATTTGGTTAAATAACTACAGTTCATATGGTTAAATAACTACAGTACATATGGTTAAATAACTACAGTTCATGTGGTTAAATAACTACAGTTCATATGGTTAAATAACTACAGTACATATGGTTAAATAACTACAGTTCATGTGGTTAAATAACTACAGTTCATATGGTTAAATAACTACAGTTCATGTGGTTAAATAACTACAGTTCATATGGTTAAATAACTACAGTTCATGTGGTTAAATAACTACAGTTCATATGGTTAAATAACTACAGTTCATGTGGTTAAATAACTACAGTTCATATGGTTAAATAACTACAGTACATGTGGTTAAATAACTACAGTTCATGTGGTTAAATAACTACAGTTCATGTGGTTAAATAACTACAGTTCATGTGGTTAAATAACTACAGTACATGTGGTTAAATAACTACAGTTCATGTGGTTAAATAACTACAGTTCATGTGGTTAAATAACTACAGTTCATGTGGTTAAATAACTACAGTTCATGTGGTTAAATAACTACAGTTCATATGGTTAAATAACTACCACAGTAAAAGTTGAATTTCATCTGTTGAACAATGATCTTTGTGTTGAAAATGACGTGTATTTCTAATGTTGTTGTGTTTAATTGCAGATGAAAAAACTCCACTGAACAGTGATGACACCACCAACGGTAAGAACTATAAGACCCAATCCCAATTCACCCCTTAGCCCCTCCCCCTTGAAAATCAATGACAGGGGCAACACTTTGCAACCTGTTGCGTCATCAGCTGTTTAACCGTTACCGTCGATTTACAGACAACAGATGCAAACATACAGGTAAATATAGGTTAATGCACATGAAGGTATCCCATAATACTACACTGTGGTCGCTCCAGGAGACTCAGTCTTCAGTGAATGTCGTAAAAGTTCAGACAAGATCAGTAAGTACCTGAGCAGAAAGGACGAGCAGGTACTGGAAACACAATAATGGATGCTACAGTTAACAGATGTTTAAACTTAATTTCTTTCATTATTGACCACGCCCACACCCATATGACCACGCCCACACCAGTGCTGTAAACATCTGTGTTTTTGGGCTTTGGTCATTTTTATATGACGATCAACTACAAACGGCAGAAATATAATAATCTATTACACATTAAAATTACATTAATTTTCAATAAAATGATTAAGTTGTTTGTGAAGAAAATCTGGACATTTGTGTTTGTTTCATCACTGTTGTGTTTTTGTCTGTTTTCCTCCATCTGACCCATGAGAACAGAATTATGACATAGTTCCTAGTGTGGTCCTGGTTTGGCTCCCTTTAAAGGCCTATACAGCCCTTCATCTTAACCCTTCCCCTTCACCTTAGCCACACCCCTTTACTTTAACCACTTGCCCTGCGCCTTAGCCCCTCCCCTCCGCTTAATTCAGAATCAAGACAACACTACCCCTTCACTTGTCCATGCAGATCAGAGGGGTAAGTGGGCGGAGCTAAGCAGTGAATTGTGATTCAGTCTAACTGACATTTGGCCAAATCCCCCATAATCCTTTGCACATGGTCAGCACTAACCCCGCCCATGTTTCTGTCACTGCAGGAGGTTCCAAGGACTCTTTGCACAGCGGTGAATCTGGCATTGGTGAGTCTTTGTGGATCCATTCAGATCCTCTTCTGTGGCAGTTTTATCATTTTTAAAATTGTATTCCTCACTTTAAAATATGACAAATACATAAGCAAATATAAATACAAATAAAAACTAACAGTGTCGGGGAGTCCAAAAGCTTCAATCTGCTTCTATAGATCCTCCCTTCATTAACTTAATTAACACTTTATTAACTTCATAACTTTAACACTAAGAATTTCACTCCATGATTTTTTATCAGACAAACTGAAGAAAATGTGGAAAACTCAGACAGTACCCATCTAAGAAGTAATTTTTAATGTACCACAGTAACAAACACATTAAAAATGTGTAAACATATGGTTAAATAGCTACAGTTCATGTGGTTAAATAACTACAGTTCATTTGGTTAAATAACTACAGTACATATGATTAAATAACTACAGTTCATTTGGTTAAATAACTACAGTTCATGTGGTTAAATAACTACAGTACATATGATTAAATAACTACAGTTCATTTGGTTAAATAACTACAGTTCATATGGTTAAATAACTACAGTACATATGATTAAATAACTACAGTTCATTTGGTTAAATAACTACAGTTCATGTGGTTAAATAACTGCAGTTCATGTGGTTAAATAACTACAGTTCATTTGGTTAAATAACTACAGTTCATGTGGTTAAATAACTACAGTACATATGATTAAATAACTACAGTTCATTTGGTTAAATAACTACAGTTCATATGATTAAATAACTACAGTTCATATGGTTAAATAACTACAGTTCATATGATTAAATAACTACAGTTCATTTGGTTAAATAGCGACGGAACGTGTGGTTAACTAACTATGGAATGTGCGGTAAGCTAACTACCTGGATTCTGGATCACTTTGAAATTTTACAATGCGGTAAATGGAGAGTAAATTTCAAAGTGATCCACAATCCAGGATCTCTTCCAGATCATCACCAAGATCTAATCTTTTGTTCCTTGTGACAACTCCAACACGTCATGAAATTTTCACCAAGATCCATCTATAACGTTTTGAGTTATCATGCTAAATAACAGACAGACAAAAAAAACTCAGGCAAAAACAACCCTCCCTGGTGGAGGTAATTAGAAGCATTAGTAACATTAGTTGAAATAGCATTAGTCGCATTCGTAACATTAATTGAATTAGTAGCATTAGTAACATTAGTTGAAATAGCATTAGTCGCATTAGTAACAGTTGAATTAGTAGCATTTGTAATATTAATTGAATTCGTAGCATTAGTGGCATTAGTAACATAGTTGAATTAGTAGCATTAGCCACATTCGTAAAACATTAGTTGAATTAGTAGCATTAGTCACATAAGTAGCAATATTCACATTAATAGCATTCATAAAATTAGTTGAATGAGTAACATTATTAGCATTAGTAGCATTAGCAGGGTTTCATCAGTACTTCTCTGCAGTTTTTTCCAGTGTGGTACATTGTGTGTGTTTGAACCATGAGTGGAAAAGTCAAAGTAACTAAACAGAAAATAACATCTGTGTTGTTTTTTTCTGATGCAGTGCCGAGTGGCGCCTCGAGCGGCGCCTCGAGCAGCAGCGGCTCAGAGCATGGATCGGACACATCTCTCCAGCAAAACCCAGTCGTCTAACTTCAGCAGGTTTTAGAACTATTGGATCAGTTTGAGTCAAAACAAGTTAAACAAGTGGTGCCCAGCCCACTAGACTGGGGGTGGGGCTTTTCCTAGGGGTGGAGCCTCCCTAGGGGGTATCGGAGGACATCAAGGGAGGCACGATGTGATAAAAGAAAACAGATATAAATATGTGATTAAGCTAACTACAGTAAATGTTAGGGGCAAAAAAAAAAACATGTTAAAATAATATCGACAGTTGTGAAAATGTAAAACTGTTAAAAACACTCAAAAAGTTTAAGAGGTGATTAAAGTGATGGTAAAAAAGATGGTAAAAACACATACAAATGTTAAAGGTTAAAGGGAATGTAAAAAATTATTACGTTAAAAACACAAAAAAATTTAAGATGTACGGAAAGAGATGTTAAAAAACGGACACAAATGTTAAAATTTGTTCTGAGCTTAATGCTAGCATTAGCTTAGTGCTAGCATTAGCTTAGTGCTAGCATTAGCTTAGTGCTAGCAGAATCCATATGTTATGTATGCTTCAGGTTAATGTGATATTTTAATCTAATGCTTCTAGACTAGATCAGTCGACTATATTCTCTCTGGGTATTTTTTTTACTCAAATTTCCCACTAAATACACAAAAATACATTCAGACACAAAAATTTGTAGATATTATACAAAATATGATAGAAGCAAAAAAAATAAAAATTCCCCACAAAGAAAGTGAAAAATCCAAACATTTAAAAACTCTTCTAAAATATCGGTAGGTAAGAATTTACATAAAATGCAAGAAGACCTCCCAAACATTTGCAAAAATATGAATATCTATGTAATTAACATGTCTATTCAACAGTTTCAATTAAACAATTGAATTAAGATTGATTGATGACCGTATTTTCTGGACTATAAGCCGCGACTGTTTTCATATGTTTTGAACCATGAGGTTTATATATTATTTTTTTATTATATTTTTAAAATTACACTGGATGCGGCTTATATACAGGTGTGGTTTATAGTGCAGAAAATACAGTAATCAGGATTAATTTGTTCATTTTGGCAGAAAAAAATTTTAATAATAATAATGAATAATGATGTATGGACTGTGACAGTGAACAGAACTATTGTTTAAACACACTGTCCCAGAAACAAAAGTGATATTTTCATATTTTGTCTTCACTTCACTCACACTTCTGTATTTGTCTCATATCATTTTTAATTTTTACTTAATTTTTATGCTTCAGACGTAGATAAAATAAGATGGTGTTAGTATCCATTTAATGTTTGGTTCAGGTTTGGTTTTTAAGTTAAGGGTAATTTTTTTGTGGAGTAGTATGGAGGACAAAAAGTGCCCAAAATAAATACATCATTAAATAATTAAATAAACGTGTCATTAATTGATTAAAATTGGAAGTAATGCATAAATGTGTTATTATTTTTAACATTACTTATTTTTAAAAATAAACAACAAAAATATAAGTGTTGTTATTTACCTGTTGTAATAAATGAACAAAAGTTCAACATTCAGGGAAAAAAAAGTAGGGTTTTAAAATCTAATATAAAAATAATCATCAAATAAATAACCATGTAGCTTCAATATTATGGAGGACTAAAAGTGCTAACATTAAAAAATAACACCAATCATATATATATATATATATATATATATATATATATGTATGTATGTATGTGTGTGTGTATGTATATATATATATATATATATATATATATATATATATATATATATATATATATATATATGCAATTCAAATGTCATTAAAATATTTCATTTGAGGTAAAAATATTTTTTCAATAATTAATTAATTATTGTGTTGCAGTCGATCATGAATTTAATTTATCACAACTCGATTACATTTCTATGTTAATTAATTAATGACATAGATTTCATTATTTAATGATGTATTTATTTAATTTTGGCACTTTTAGTCGTCCATACCAGTGCAGCTAAACTGTTTGTATCCTCAGCTGCTCTGGGACAAACCAAATTAAATCACATAAATAGTGAAGTCACATTAATGATTTAAGAAAGATTTGTAATATTTTTATATATTGTTGTGAATGAAACATGTAAATATTGTGTTCAAATATAAATGTTGTGTTTTGGGATCGTCTGCTTCTGTAAAAGGCTTTTGTTCTTCATGAATAAAAATCTAATTCTTTTTCACTTTAAACCGTTTCAGTTTGTGTGAACGTATGAAAATGTTCACAGGAGCAAAGATCTGATAATGTGTGAGGTGACTCATTCAACTCCTGCATTAATAGGTAGTTCATTATTACAGACATTATTCACCATATTTCTTTCTCTCTGCAAATTGCAAAAAAACGCAATGTCATTTTAATCCAGTAGATGGCAGCACATTACAGAAATATGTCCCCTGTAGCTAGTATATAATACAGAATGGTGTAAGGTTGTGAACAACATTCATAGATGAGGAATAGTTTGACTCTATAATAACCACCCTATTTACATTATTAAAAAATAGTATAATGTGAAAGAGCCAAAGATATCTTTATAAAAACTATGTTCAAAAACAACAGAAGGGAACAGTTTTAAAAGAAAATATATATATTTATTTACCAGTCTTTAAATATTATTATACCACAGAATGTTAGATTCTCTAAATGTTCAACCTCTACAAGTCAACTTCAGTGTCTTCAAGTAGGAAAGTGAACTTAATAAAACCATTTTAAAAAGAACTAGCCTAGTTGAGAGGATTTAGACCTTGATGTTTCTAGTATTTATCACGTATAGCATCACACTGAATTAATAGTTATTGTCATTATTTACAACTTCAATTTATTTAACTGGTAAAAACAAAATTATTTGTATTTGTGTGTCTGATACAACACCATTTTTGAAATACAAAAAAAAGTAGATGCTAGATTGGAACAACGGGATGGACTGGGGGGTGGGACGGGGGCGGTGGCCAAGATGTTCTCCTCAAGACGTTTGACACTATTTCAACACTGAAATAGTTCAGAGGATCATAACATTGTCTCTTGTCTTGTCATCTGAACCCACTTTATCGTCACTCGGGTCACTCGGGGCCTAATCCAGCTACAGTGGGTGAAGGCGGGGTCAGAGGTCACCCTGTATGAGTCTCCAGTTCATCTCAGGGCTGAACATATATAAACAATCACTGTCACATTCACACCTATGGACAATTTAGATTAACCAGTTAACCTATCAGTGCATGTGTTTGGATGGTGGGAGGAGCCAGAGTACCTGGAGAAAACCCACGCAGACACCAGGAGAACATGTAAACTCCACACAGAAAGGTCTGGTGTGGGAATAGAACCAACAACCTTCTGTCTGTGAGGAACCAGTGCTAACCACTGCACCATCGTGCTGCCTAATTGTAACATTGTAAATTGTTAAATTTCACACTTTTGAAAGATGATGTGGTAAAATCCATCCAGACCACCGAGGACGACTCTGGGCCCGAGTTTATTATTTTTTCAGTTGACAGTTTGACAAAGATAAAGACGAAGGTAATGAACAAAAACACTGTGTGCAATGTTCATGGAATCAAACGCATTTACAATTCATTTATTAGTGTATAAATGACTGTATAATATAATTCAAAACAGGTTATTAAATATAACTGAACATTGTCAAACATATCTGACTTGTTAAAAATAAACCTGTCAGTTATTGAAGTCATTTTATTATTTTAATGTCACTTTGTATCAGCATGACCTTCTCTGTCTTAGTTTCAGTGGTGTACAGGAAACTAAAAAACATGAAACATAACCTCATTGGGAGGTAAAAATACATTTAAAAAGAAATATATTCCATCCTCGTGGTGCAATACTTGCCAGAACCTTCCACATGAAAGAAAAAATGTGAATAAAACAAATATGTCCAATTCATCTTTTTGACTGCACTGCATCAGAGGGTCATATTTCAGGCCAAGCAACAAAACGTGCAGCTGCACAGAACCTTAGCCCCGCCCCTTAGCCCTGCCCCCTGTCTGTTTGACTGTTCCAATCTAGCGTCTACCTAATTTTTATGGACAGTAAAACAATATGGTAACTGTGAGGCGGCACAGTTTATGTCAGAGTGTGGAAACTGGACATGGTCGATCAAAGCCACAGAATGGTAACTGCAGTTGTGTCTTTCTGCCATGGTTTCATAGTTTTGAAAGTTATAGTGAACACAAATAAATAATTTTGGACTTAAAATGTAGTTAGAACCTTTAGCCTTTACAGGCCACTGTCAGCAGTAAATGACAGTAATAAGTTATGGTTAAACAGTATGTGGAGTGTTAAAGTATGTGTTTCATTTTGTTTCATTTACCACCAAGACGTTGTTAGCTGTGTATTTAGTTGTTTTGTTTGTTTTGGGGACAGCAGAGATGGGGAACAGAGTTAAGTCTGAACCTTAGAAGTACTTCCTTTCCTGAACTTAAGTACAGTTTTTGGTATCTGTATTTATCTGTATCTGTATTTGTACTTGAATATTTATTTTTCTGGCAAGTGTTTACTTTTACTTCCCGACATGTGTATATAAATACCTGTATTTTATACTCTTTATATTCTCAGAATATACTTTTTAAAACTAGACAAATGTGACACTGTGAAAAATAAATCTGTAAATCAGAAATTGGACTTACTGTATCATAACATCATAATTTAGACTTTTTTTATCTCATAATTATCCTTTTTTTTCTCATAATTTGACTTTTTATCTCCTAAGTATGCTTTGTGTGTGTGTGTGTGTGTGTTTCTCTTTTTTTTTTTGCCAATTTTTCTCCCTAGATGTTGTCACTTCCGGTTTCACTTCCGGTTTGTAAAATGGTGCAGTAACATAATAACTTATCGTTGAACAGTATTTGAACCGTTAACATATCTGTTTCCTAAACGACAGCAGGTTTAATTTGACCACCAAGATGTTTTTAATCATGTATTTCGTCGTTTTGTATGTTTTGGAGATGGTACAGATGAGGAACGGAGGTAAGTTTAACCGTTTTCACGAATAAAATGTTATTCTGAAACCGAAACATACCTAAAGTTTGTGACGCATTTAGTTTGTGATGTGGTTTTTATAATACTAGGTAGAAGTTTGGAGTGTGTCAGGTCACATTCCGTCACAAACAACCATTTAAGGTTGTTTTTATTTCCTCCATATGTTCAGGAAAGTCAAACAGGGAGTCGGTATTATTTATAAAATAGAAAAATGACAGTGAAAGTAGAAAGAGACATTTTTACAATTACACATAATTCTCACAATTAACCAGAGGTGGTAAAAGTACTCCCATTCATTACTTAAGTAGAAGTACTGATACGTGTGTGAAAAATACTGATTCAACTCCTTTACTGAAGTGAAAAAAATAAATAACTTCTCATTTATAATAAAGTAAAGAGTAAAACTGCATCTTTTTCTATGGCTGAAATAATACTTATTTCAGCAGGGAATATATATATATATATATATATATATATATATATATATATATATATATATATATATATATATATATATATATATATATATATATATATATATATATAAACACCTTGAAAAGTGAGTTACTGTGTAGATGATGTAGGTGATGATATTTGTAGGTATAGACAAGACATGCATGTATATTATTATTCTTATTATTTATTTAATAGGTGATTATAAAGCATAATTATATGAGATTTTAAAAAATCTAAATCATGAGAAAAACTCAAAATTATTCGAAAACCTCATAATTGTGATTGTCATAAATGGATAATTATGAGATGAAAATGTTGATATATTCAGTCACAATATCTGATTAGGGACTGAGCCCTGAAGGGCCTTGTTTATGATTTATTTTTTATACTGTCACAATTGTCTAGTTTGAAAAAGTAAAGAGTCTATTCTGAGAATGTAAAGAGTATAAAATACAGATATTTATATAAATGTAAAGAGTATAAAGTACAAATATTAATATAAATGTAAAGAGTATAAAGTACAGATATTTATATAAATGTAAAGAGTATAAAGTACATATATTTATATACATGTAAAGAGTATAAAGTACAGATATTTATATAAATGTAAAGAGTATAAAGTACAGATATTTATATAAATGTAAAGAGTATAAAGTACATATATTTATATACATGTAAAGAGTATAAAGTACAGATATTTATATAAATATAAAGAGTATAAAGTACAGATATTTATACAAAAATGTAGGGAGTAAAATTAAAAAGTTGTCAGAGAAATACTCAAGTAAAGTACAGATATAAGTACAGCAAAGGAAGTACTTTTACTTAGTTACTTCCACCTCTACAATTAACTGTGAACAGCATGAAAAACTTTTTTTTTCATTAACAAAAGGTTTTACACAATATTTATGATGTTTATCAAACCACTACAAGTAATTACAGTGAAATAAAACATATTTTACAGATGGAACATAAATAATAAAGTTACAGTTACATCACACATGCAGAATTTACAATTTTTGAACATCAGGAGAGAAAAGAAGAAATACAAAATAGTAAAAATTTAAATAAAAAATATAGTGTATTATTCCTCAGTTAAACTCCTGGGCTTTTTTTATTTGTATTATTTATTCATTTGTTTAACAATTTTTATATTTCTTAAATTTTACACATAAGCCAACAAAAATTCAATTACTTAGCTTCTGTCTTATAATGTATAACATTAGGTAATCTATTACAAAAACTAAGTTGTGTGCAATGAAATAAAATTTAAGATAAACACTAAAACATGAAACAGTTTAGTGCACATCTCTGTATATATTTGGTGTATATTTATATATGAGTTAAAACACAATATTCAACATCTCTCTGATGGGACATGTTAGAGACAATTTGACAGATTAGTTGTTGATAACTGACTCACATTTTTACTTTAAAGTGATTTTTGCTTCAGTTGAACCTGCACATCATGTGATTGTGTGTAGTAGCAGACTTTCTCCCTAAACCAATCATGAATGGACCTTAGGGTGACCACTGGCATGAAAGGGGAAAGGAGGACACTTGTGTCCAAAAAGGAGGACAAAAGCCCTAAAGTTAGG
Organism: Siphamia tubifer; assembly: GCA_020466265.1. NCBI lineage: Eukaryota > Metazoa > Chordata > Actinopteri > Kurtiformes > Apogonidae > Siphamia > Siphamia tubifer. The sequence goes on from CM035793.1 coordinate 3,526,233, forward strand.
ACAGACGGGCCCGGGGTGTGTGTGTGTGTGTGTGTGGGGGGGGGTGTCCAGGAATAGCAACTAATGAATAATATATGAAAAAAATGTATATTTATTGACATTGAACATCCAAAGGTGTGGCAAAATGACCAAGATGATATGAACAAGAAAATATCAGTAATAACACTTATCAGTTACAAAACAGTCTTAGCCATGCCATCATATGGCATCAAAAAGCTAAACATTCAAAAAATGAAAGCTGCAGGTCTCTGTCAGTTATAACTTACTGGTTACTATATGAACTTTTCAAAAACAAAAAAAAAGAAGAATGACAACAGCCTTCCATCTCAGTCTTCATCCATTCTGCTCTGGTCTGACACCTAGAAGAAAGCCCACCGTAAATTAGGTCTAATTGAAATACTGAATCACATTTAAATTTAAATATTTTGTTGTAATAAGTCTATAAAAACGTTTTTCTATTTGAAGTCCATTGCCTTTCGTCCTCACCACAGACATATTAGGCCTTCTTATTTGTCTTCTTTCAGCCCTTTCCTGGCTGCCTCCAAAAGAGGCTTATTTGCCAGGAAAGTTTTGTCCACCTCTGTGCCCTCCTCCTGAAGGTTGACACACACCTGCAGCTCAGCCTTCACTGTGTCCACTTTAAGGCAGTTCCTTTCATTGCACCATGTAATCAGTCAATTGCGTGAGTGGAATTTTTCATTGACAGCAGCTGCAAGCAATCCTAGGCTGCATGGGCTGCGTGCGCAGCACAAATATTTACATTGCATAGCCTACGACATGCCATCTGCCTGTAAACATTGCAGAGTAGCAAGTGTAAATAACGGGTGTGGAATTATGACAATTAATGCAACGGTGGCGGACGATTGTCTGAAAGGAGGACAAAATGTGAAAAAGTTGGATACTTGACAGATGGCCGGACAGATGGCTCTAAAACCGGACGAAATCCGGATGAATGGTCATCCTACTGGACCTACATGTCACATGATTCAGCGACAGGCAAGACACAAAGATGAAGGACAACATGAGTGAGGGAGGAGGTAGATGAAGTCTGCATGAGGAAATGCATGAAAACCTGGTGGAGGTCTGCGCTCGCACCGGAATGACCTAAAACATTTTTAGTCACATTAGAAATTATGTCACGTGTGCGAACAAATCGGTCGCATTCTAGAGCTCTGGTATGTGTAACAGTTTGTGTGTGTGATTTTCAGAGACACACTCCCTCACCTACGTCTACACGGCCCTCTCCAGAGACCCTCACATCCCAGGTATCCATGAGTTCACAGCCATGGGGATTCTGGACACCAGGGCGATCGACTACTTCGACAGCAAAACACAAGTGAAAACTCCCAAAACGTCCTGGATGAAGGATCGTCTGGATCCAGAGTACTGGGAGAAAGGCACACGATCCCGGAAGAGCAAACAGCAGTGGTTCAAAGTCAACCTGGACATCCTGAAGGAGCGCATGAACCACAGCGACCACGGTGAGATCTGTCACATGTACAAAATGTCCAGCGCTAACCAAGCTCTTTTGTTCTATTTGCAGATTGATTTCACTGGAATGAAGACACAAATAATACAAATATTGAATTAAGCAAAAAAATAATAATTAGTCAAATATTTTTAATTGAGTAAAAGAAAATATCTTGAATTATAATAAAATATATTGAACTAAATAAAAGAAAGTAACTTGTCTTGTCTTGGGGCGGGGCTTGTGTTTACAGTTACCAGTGGTACCTGTCTGGAGGCGGGGCTTCTTTGCCAGAGGGGGTCAAAGTACTTATATTTTGTAGTGCAGTAGAAGTACAGCTATTTTTGTGACAAAATACTCTGGTAAAATTAAAAGTACTGACTCAACTCCTTTACTGAAGTAAAAGTAAAAAAAGTACAACTTCTCAATGGACCATTTTCACAACTTCCGCATTTCGCACTGGACATACGTCACAGGAGCGTAACCCTACTTCCACACCGGCAAAACTTAATCGGCAAACATGACAGCAACCACCAAAAGTTATTGTAACATACCAGGATGTTGTTGTAATGTCCAGAAGCATCTTATATTTGGTTCCACTCCTTCCATGTTAACGGTGAAGCGAGATGAAAACGGCTCCTGTCTATTCAGTGTTATAAAGGGCCCAGTTTTATAATTAAAAAAGAGCACTTCCATCTGCAGCAGACACTTCACATCAGAACACTACACCTTGGGGACTATTTGAAACCAGAGTTTGTCTCTAGCATTTTTCCTTGGAATGATTCTATTCCTACATGAAAAAGGAGCCAGTATATGAACGGTGTCAAAAACGGCAGCTGTTAATTCAATTCAATTTTATTTATAAAGCCCTAAATCACAACAAAGTCGTCTCAGAGGGCTTTACAAAAACATAATCAACTACAGAGATACATGAAAAAAGTCCCAAGCATCCCCTGTCCTTAGACCCTCCTTCTCGGCAAGAAAAAACTTCCAAACCCAGTGGGAAAAAGAAGAAATCTCGAGGAGAACCACATTGAAGGACAGATCCACTCCCATGGACGGACAGGCTATAGATGAACGTCCATATATAACGTCGGTATGAGTTGATATAAAATAAATGTCCATGGTTTTAAAGTTATGGTGAACACAAATAAGTAATGTTGGACTCAAACTGTAGTTGTGACCTTTAACCTTTAGATGCCAGTACATCAGTGTCAGCAGTAAACAACAGTAGCATTGGAAGGAAAGAGTGTAAATAGTAGCCTAGGATCTAGTCTGTCCCCAGTGGCCGCAAATGGTATTTGCTACGGGAGACAGACTAGACAGCCTCGGATCTGAAAATCCAAAATGTACCGGGCCAATCAAATCGCGAGGGGCAGGATTGGAGCCCGCCCTGCCTCATGACGACACAAATACGACACGTAATGTTGTAGTCGCAGAGACATAGCAGCTAGCACACATTGCCGTAACACCAGTTGCTAGCTGCTAGACAACATGGCTCATCACCAGGAACAACCATTCGAGCTGGCTTTGGCAGCCCTAATGGATGACCAGTTGCAAGAGGCCGAAAAACTGGGAATACGAGCAGCACAACTCGGCAACGGCGACCCGGAGGAGATCCGAAGCGGCCGGTGCCAAATAGTGTATGGGAGTCCGGAATCCTGGCTGAACCGGGAATGGTTAGACCTGCTCCATGTTCATCGCTCTGATTGGTTGGCTCTGACTGGTTACCCATCCAATGGCGTGGCGTTGTGTAAAGAGAAAATTTGACAGACAGCGGTTATCCCGCCCACAAATTCGCCTAGACTTTCTAGACTTTCCCCCGTAGCAAATACCATTTGCGGCCACTGGGGAGAGTCCAGATCCTAGGCTATGTAAATAGACATAGAACTGCAACTGTAGCCAGTGAACAGCAGTAAGTCACAGTAAATGTATGAACACTGATCAAACCTGGAGTTTATGAGGATCCTCTTTTTTTATTTGTGATGGGTAGCATCTAGCCCTCACAAAAACCTGCCCGTCTACGACATTAGATACTATGACAAACAAACGCCAACATAAACACACACTGCCAGAGAAAAATGTGAACTGGTTACGATAGCATAACGTTAACATTATTCTAACGATACATTGACTTGAACCATAGACAGAACAAATATAAAATAGTCAAATAGTCCATGTCCTCTATACTATCCATACAGAACCCTAGAACCCTAGTCCTAGGTATAAGTGGATATAGTAATGATTTGTGGACGTAGTTATCAGTTCACTAGCATTAGCCCCAGGGCTCTCTCTACTTACATTTATATTTTTCCTCACTGAAAAAAATCGTAGCCTTTATCAAGTTTTTTTTTCATTAGTGAATTTTCCTCCACGATTCTCCCAATATCTGCAAATGTTAAAAGTGGCAAATTTCTTCAGGAACTTGAAAAGACTCTTTCAATATTACCGGCTTTCTACCGTCTTAACGTTTAACAGGAAGTTTAGTCACGCTCCTCTGACGTACTTCCTCTTTTTGTGAAAATGGTCCATTGTAATAAAGTAAAAAGTAAAATGGCATTTTTTTTTTTTTGCCATAGATGACATAATATTTATTCAAGCAGCGAAAACAAGACAAAAAAAATCCAAAATATCCAAAAGTGAAACCTTTAAATGTCAGTTAGTGTGTAGATGATGTGTTTTATTGGGTCATGGTACTGCACTTAGTGGGTATGGACACGACATTTAGGAAGAATTCAAACTCATAAGTAGGGGATAGGAGAAAAACAAAGAACATGAGATAAAAAGTCGAAATTATGGGAAAAAAGTCGTAATTATGGTATAGTAAATTCACAATTTCTAATATACTGATTTATGACTTCTTTTTCATGCTGTCACATTTGTCGAGTTAGAAAAAGTAATGAGTCTATTCTGAGAATGTAAAGAATATAAAGTACAGATATTTATGTAAAAATGTAGGGAGTAAAAGTAAAAAGTTGTCAGAAAAACAAATACCCAAGTAAAGTACAGATACCTAAAAATTTACTTAAGTACAGTAAAAGAAGTCCTTATTCTTAGATACTTCCAGGTCTGGTTATAAACCATGACGTTTCTCATGAGACAGGAGATTTTGGAACCAGAATGTGACTGAGAAGTGACAGGTGACAGAGTAGCTAGGGGGGCTAGGGTTTCCATACAACCCATAATAAGCCATTTACCGTATTTTCTGGACTATAAGGGTCACTTAAAGGGAGTAAAAATTAGTTTAGTTAATTTTTTTAGATGATTGGGAGTACATACATATAATTGACATCAAAATCACACCCCTCTGATGTGCACTGAGAAATACCCATTTTGCCGTTTTGAGCCAAACTGTGTTAACATGGAAGTGATTCGGGCACGTCTTCACTGACACAAACCCTATTTTTAGACAAACTCTTCTAATGTTCTAAACAACATCACACTTACGTGGTAGTAAGTAGAGGGTCCCTTAAGACAAACCCAAGTGTCCTGAGGTCTTCATGTCCTCAGATAGTGTCCACAGTTACTGATCTACAGACATGGACCTCTGGATTCTTAGGAGGAAGTCCGAAATTGTGGAGTGAAGAGTTAGATGCTCTGGAAATTCATGATTTTGTTGCATTCTTTTTTTGAAAACATAGTCCAGTATTTCATTAGAAATGTAAATAAGGCTGTTTGCAACAGGTTGTTGGTCTAATCACTTCCATGCTAACACAGTTTGGCTCAAAATGGAAAAATCTAACAATTTCAGTGTACATCCCAATCATGTGATTTTGATGTCAACTCAACATATGGTAAATGGACTGCATTTATATAGCGCTTTTCCACCTTCATGGTGCTCAAAGCGCTTTACAGTAGCCTCACATTCACCCATTCACACACACACACTCATACACCAGTAGGTTTCTAAGGTCGATTTAAATATGCTGTTATTAAACCAATTCTGAAAAAGCCTACCCTAGATCCTGACCTTTTAGCCAATTATAGGCCTATATCCAATTTGCCCTTCCTGTCAAAGGTTTTAGAACGAGTAATAGTTAAACAGCTGTGCCAATTCCTGCAGGATAATAGTTTATTTGAACAGTTTCAGTCTGGCTTTCGTGCCCATCATAGCACTGAAACAGCGTTAGTTAAAGTTACTAATGACTTATTATTAGCCGCTGACATCGGATTAATATGGGTCCTGGTGTTATTAGACCTTAGTGCAGCCTTTGACACCATTGACCACAGTATCTTAGTGCACAGATTAGAATGTGATATAGGTATTAGAGGAGCAGCCCTCTGCTGGTTTAAATCATATTTATCGGATCGCTACCAATTTGTTCACGTCAATCAACAATCATCGCAGTCCTCCAGAGTTAATTATGGCGTGCCCCAAGGGTCAGTCCTTGGGCCTATTTTGTTTACACTATATATGCTCCCTTTAGGTAACATCATTAGAAATCATGGTATTAATTTTCATTGTTATGCGGATGACACACAGCTATATTTATCGATTAAACCTGATCAGAACAGGCAAATAGATAAACTAAGTACTTGTGTACAAGACATAAAGACTTGGATGAGTGACAATTATCTTTTATTGAACCCTGAAAAAACTGAAGTCCTTATAATTGGTCCTAAAAATGCGAGAGACCACATAGTTACTCTGGACAACTTAAGTGTAACACCCAGTGCCACAGTTAAAAATTTAGGAGTTTTATTTGATTCAGATCTTTCATTCAAAATGCACATTAACCAAACTTGCAGAACAGCCTTCTTTCACCTGCGCAACATTAGCCAAAATTAGGAATATTCTGTCTAAAACGACTGCAGAAAAATTAATTCATGCATTTGTTACATCACGATTAGATTATTGTAACTCCTTACTTGTAGCGTGTCCTAAATATTCCCTAAAAAGCTTCAACTGGTTCAAAATGCAGCAGCAAGATTATTAACAGGATCAAATAGAAGAGAACACATCACCCCTGTGCTCCAAACCCTTCACTGGCTACCAGTTGAGTTTAGAATTAAATTTAAAATCCTCCTCCTTACATATAAAACCATTAATGGTATGGGCCCCTCTTATCTTAAAGATGATCTGGTTCCGTACCAACCCAATAGAACCCTTCGTTCTCAGAATGCAGGTTTATTGAAAGTTCCTAGGGTTTCTAAAAGTACAGTAGGAGCTAGAGCCTTTAGTTATCAGGCCCCTGTCTTATGGAATCAGCTTCCCTTTAATATTAAAGATGCCGACACAGTCTCTACATTTAAAATTAGGCTTAAAACATTCCTGTTTGAGAAAGCCTATGGTCAGGTTAGTTAAAAATTATGTGATGTATGAGTCACAGTTCAGTCTAGGCTGCCCTAGGAGTTAGAATGCTGGGGGAAGTACAGACACTGAGTTCTTTCTTCTCTTTCTCTCCCTCACACCTGTTTCTGTCATTTTTATAACCTATCTTTCATACCAAGTCTGTTCATGACTAGTCACCTGGTGTCCCCCCCCCCCCCCCCCCCTGGGGGGAGTGGTGGCTCTCCTGACAGTGCCTGCACGGGAGCCATGGACGACAGGATCTGCAGTATCTCGCCTGTGCCGACCTGTGACCCCGGACCACCGCCCCTGCCTGTCTGGACCAGCCCCCCTTCCTGCATTTATACATGGACGTTCATCTATAGCCTGTCCGTCCATGGGAGTGGATCTGTCCTTCAATGTGGTTCTCCTCAAGATTTCTTCTTTTTCCCCACTGGGTTTGGAAGTTTTTTCTTGCCGAGAAGGAGGGTCTAAGGACAGGGGATGCCTGGGACTTTTCATGTATTTCTGTAGCTGATTGTGTTTTTGTAAAGCCCTCTGAGACGACTTTGTTGTGATGATTTAGGGCTTTATAAATAAAATTGAATTGAAGTCAGTCCTACTGGGGGACTAAGTCAGGGTTCAGTGTCTTGCCCAAGGACACTTCGACATGTGGACAGCCAGAGCCGGGACGCGAACCTCCAACCTCTCGGTCATTGGGCGACCCACTCTACCAACTGAGCCACAGCCACCATATGTATTCCCAATCATCTAAAAATTTAGCTAAAATGCATATTACTCTGGATAATCAATTTAAAAGACTTGAATCTTCTCCAAAAACCACCTTATATATGAATTAATTCTGGTTGTGCTTAGTGATTTGGAATTTTAACATTTTATCTCATCTTCAATTAAGTTTGATTCAGCAGAATAAGAGTGTGTTTTGTTCTGTGTTGTCAGTTATTGTGAATTCACTCATTAACATATGAATAAAAGTGAGAGTTGTTGTGAATGTGTTTAGTAAAGTTTGACTGACGGATTTGTCTCTTTAGTTTTGTTTAATGCCTCTTATAGTCCAGTGCGCCTTATAGAGCGGAAACTACGGTAGCCATCACCCTGACTGAAACTGATGAGACGTTACTGTATTTTGACCTTTGACCATTGATGTTTCAGACATCCACGTTCTTCAGTGGAGACATGGCTGCAAGGTCATCGACCAGCCTGACGGCTCGCTGAAATATGGCCGCGGCTGGGACATGTACAGCTATGACGGGGACGACTTCCTGTCCTTTGACGACTCCACTACATCGTGGGTGGCCCCAGTTCCAGCAGCAGAACCCACCAAGAGGAAGTGGGACGAGGTGCAGGTCCTCAAAGATTACACCAAAGGATACCTGGAGAAGGAGTGCGTGGAGTGGCTGAAGAAGTTCCTGACGTACGGGCGCAGGGCACTGATCCAAGCTAGTATGTTCAACACTGTGCTCTGTTAACCCTCAAACACCCACACCTACCATATTTTCTGCACTACAAGGCACACTGGCAATGAATGGTTTATTTTTTAAGGTTTTTTTCTTATATAAGGTGCATTAAGTGAAGCTTAATAGTCACAATAACTGCCAACTTTGTTGAGTTGTAACACGGAACAAAACCCACTCTTATTCTGCTAAATCAAACTTATAAAAAAGTTAAAATTAGGAGATAAAGTCAAATTGATGACATAAAAAGTTAAACTCATGAGATAAAAAATCCAAGTCACTAAACACAACCAGAATGAATCCACACGAGGGCATTAACAGAAACAGATATACTTTATTAATTCCCATGGGGAAATTCAAAGTAGTTACTGCTCCACACAACAAAAATACAATCATGTTACATCAGCACTTAAATAAATATATAAATACACGATCTAAATAGCTCTAAGATAAAAACAACTCAAAATAAATTAAAATAAAAAACGCTATTATTAAAATTAGAATTTAAAGAAGCGGAGTTAAATATGATAAAAATTCGATAAGCTAAAAATTGATGTATAAAAGATTCCATATCCTAAAAACACAGTTCCCGTCTCCCCACACCTCCCCTTCTATTTAAAGTATTACACAGCCTGATTGCTCGAGGGACAAATGAGTTTAAAAATCTTGTGATAGAGCATCTGAGTGAGTGCATCCTGTTGCTAACAGTGCTCCTTCAGGGGGTTGTTGGTGTTCAGGATAGACCTGAGTCTCCACAGAGTTCAGCCTCAGATCCACCACAGATCCCGCCTTCTTAATGCTCTTATTCAGTCCCTTGAAGTCACTCAACAGGGCCCTGTACTCCCCCTCCTCACCCCCCTTGACACGTGCCACAACTGCTGTATCATCAGACTACTTCTCCACATGGCAGAGCCCTGAGTTGTGCTGGAAATCAGCAGTATACAAGGTGAAGAGAATGGGGGACAATACAGTACCCTGTGGAGCTCCTGTACTGCTGGTGATGGTGCTGGATACACACCCGCTAATCCTGACAAATTGTGGTCTGTCCGTCAGATAATCCGTTATCCAGTAGATAAGGGGCGGGTCCACCTGCGTGGATGGATGGTATTAAAAACACTTGAAAAATCAAAACAGCGCAGCCACGCTACTCAAGGTAGAAGTAGGTCCAATGGAGGAGGTACAGGACAGCATCCTCCACACCCATCCCTTTCCTATATGCGAACTGGAGAGGGTCCATAGCATGTTGCTATGGAAACTCTGTTTCAGAATGAACACGTACATGTAAACACAAAGGAAATAACTTTAATTCAGCATTACTTTATTCAGAATAATTCAGAATTAAAAACCATCATGTAAACGTAGCTAATGAACTGAATTCTGATTTGATTCTCAATGTGTTTGTCTGAACTCTGAACCTGAACTCATTTCTTTTTTCTACGGCCAGAACCACCTGAGGTGTACTTGTTCGCAAACAACGCCAGGTCTGAGATGAATGTGGTTCTGAACTGTATGGCCACTGGTTTCTACCCTCCAGAAATAGACCTGCTCATCAGAAGGAACGGTCAAGTTCTTACTGAAGACGACGGCGTGATGTCCACAGGAACTCGACCAAATGAAGACAACACCTACCAGAGACGAGACAGTGTGGAGATTCTACGCAGCGATGTGGCCAATTACTCCTGTCACATCATACATCGTACAACTGGTGTTGATATCGTAAAGGTTTGGGGTAAGACGTTTGTTCAGATCACTGGTAATAAATATATTACAAAATATTACAAAATATTTTTTTTTCTGATTTTAAGATGTATCAACTAGGACATTAACGACCTCAGCGTTTTTCAAGTCGACTTATCCGTCAATAAAGTCAAAGTCGAATCGATGGGTTGTAATGATGTCATCACATTGTCAGCAGAGGAACAACACAGACACATGGCTAAAACAAAAAAAAAAACACGGACACATGTCTGTCCAGCAATGACCAACTTGTATTAAAGTTCACTGCAATGTAGTTGATTGTGTTTTTGTAAAGCCCTTTGAGATGACTTTGTTGTGATTTAGGGCTTTATAAATAAAATTGAATTGAATTGAATTGAATTGAACGTAACACTGTCCACTGGCAAGACACAAGTATCAATATTTTAACCCCAACAAAACAAAGGCTAACGTTAGCCTTGAGTTTTCTGTTGAAATCTAACTGTACAACATCAGTAGGGTGAACATATGTCTGCATATTGTCTGGACCAACGGCTGTAAAACCAGACTATCCAGACGTCTGTCATGCGTCCTCACTTTTTATATTAAGTGCAAAACGTTAAAAGTCAGCGGCGGGTAAGATGCACACCACACTGTCCAGATCATACTCACTCAGCTTAGCTAGTGAATGCTAGCTAGGGTTTTCAATTTTTTTTATTTTTTTTTTACCTCTATCCAGTTATCCAGACATCAACTTCAAAATGGATGTTTGTAAAAAGCATTAAAGTTAAAAGGACATGTTGTAGATTATCATCATGGATAAACAATCTCAATACCACAAGAATTTGACAAAGAAAAGGCTGTTTATTTGACATGTCAAGGTTTATATAGTCCCATCCGATGACCTTCCCTACTTCTTTGTCCATATTAAGAATTGTCACATCTCTATGTCCACCTGCTAAAACTAGCTCCAACCTGTTCTTTGGCGTCATCCCATTGTTAGTAAAGTCACAATGACAGAACACTCGCACCGCTTATCTTTAGTACAAACTTATCTTAAAATGGAAACCAAATGTGCTTGATGAACAACGCTCTGACACCAACTTTTGTCCCACATGCTTTAGCTGTTTACTCACCTATGTTACTCTACTATGTTACATTTTGAATCGACATGATTCCTCCTCTGGACATGGTGGAGCAGCAGTTGTACTCCCGGTCCATCCCGAATGGTGGTTCTCCTCAAGATTTCTTCTTTTTCCCACTGGGTTTGGAAGTTTTTTCTTGCCGAGAAGGAGGGTCTAAGGACAGGGGATGCCTGGGACTTTTCATGTATTTCTGTAGCTGATTGTGTTTTTGTAAAGCCCTCTGAGACGACTTTGTTGTGATTTAGGGCTTTATAAATAAAATTGAATTGAATTGAATTAACCTCATCTGCTAATCTATTTTTATTATTAAATGTATTAAATATTTATGATATTAACATTTTTCAAATTTGTGTTTTTATGTACAGAATTCAGTGTAATCAAAGTACCCTTCCTGAACATTTCCTTTTGTATTTTACAACCAATTCTACTGTCCATAAATATAACACTCATCAAAATCAACATTTCCATATGCCGAAATGTATCACAGCAAGCGCACAGTTTAATGTCCGATATAGAGGGTGTAAACTGTGGAACCATTTTTCTCATGTTGTTGGAGTTAGATTGTATATTTTGGCTGGCCTGAGAACGGCTTGGGATTCCCCTGGAGGAGCTGGCCAACCCCGACCCTTACAGCTGTTTTTCCAGGGGGAGGGGTCAGGGGTGAATTGGGATTGGGCCTAAATGTGTTGTCACTGTAGTTTATTCTATTGAACATGTTGCATTTTACACAACGTTGGAGCTGTAGTGTCATAACTCCAGAAACAGCGATGCGATGCTGACGTGAACGTATGTTTGTTTGTTTTGTAGATGGTAAACTTCCAAACCCTGATGTTTTTGGACATGACAACAATTTCAATATATTCCAAGCTGTGGTGGCATTGGTATTTCTCCTGCTCTGTGTGTGTGGTGTGCTGCTCCTGTACAGAACATTCAAACATGGTAAGAGCTCCAGGAACACAGAACCACCTTCAGCGTGTTGGATCATTGATCTGAAAGAAACTTCAACTTTAGTTCCATACATTCTAGGGATGTTAACCAATGACCGTTTGACCGATGTTTGACTGCATCAACGTTGACCAGTCATCATTTTCTGTCACCGGTTAAAAAAAAACAATAAAAAATAAGTCACTCCACTGCACAAATTCTGTTGCATTGTAGTGTAGACTATAAAGAGGAAGCTTTATGATCTCTCCATAGCACAGTGGTTCTCAAATGCAGTCCTCAGTCCCCACTGTCCTGCATGTTTTAGATGTCACCCTGCTTCAACACACCTAATTCAAATGATCAGATCCACATCCAGCTCTGCTGAAGCCTGATAACGACCCACTGTTTTTAATCAGGTGTGTTGGAGCAGGGTTACATCTAAAACATGCAGGTTGGTGGGGCCCGAGGACTGGATTTGAGAACCACTGCCATAGCATATCTTTAAAAATGATGAATTTGAGCATTAGCAATACAAGACTGAATATATTAATAGCTAACAGAGCTCAATTAATCTATGTGGTACAAGAGGAGGAGAGGTGGAAATTATCGATACAAACAATATTTGACTGGGACCTTAAGTTTGACAAAAACACAGAGGTTATCTTAAGAAAAGGTATTTATTTGTTTTGCGGAAACGGACCTCTTAACATATCTGAACCAATTTTATCTCTTATCATTCTTTTATCGAGTGTTTTAACCTTTTCTTTTATATCTTGGTTTTATGGGTTGTCGGTCAAAAATAAAAACAGCTTGTCCAGCATTACTAAAACTTGTGCTTGGGTCATGGGTGTGCTCCGCCAACACCAGTAGTTCCACAACTGCAAGGGAATGCTGTTGCCTGGCAACACACAAACATTTCCTACACACGGGCATCTGTTTAGATATAATATTTTCATGTTTTATGGATCACAGTTGTATCTGTTGACAGGATCTCACCTATGGCCACCATGATCTCCCTTGCCTCGAGTCCTGCATCAGACAACTTCTGAATTGCTGTGACTCTCAGGCTGTGATTTGTGTCCCTGTCTCCTTGCATATCCTTGAGAGCATCTGAAACAGCTGGTTTACTCCCAGGGGGACGGAGGTATACCAGACACTGCCTTCTGCAACTGTAACCCTCCTCAGCTGAAGATACAGGGCCTTTGCATTAGCTGGAATTTTCATTAAATATTTCTGGAATGATGTCACCGGGCAGAGTGCATTTCCTCGCTCCTCACACATTGTACCTCTCCGGTTTTCTCTGTCTCTCTCCAGCGGATCTTTGTGATTTTTAGTGTCTTCATTAAATGCCATGGTGAAATATTTTAGGTTGAATGAGTCCGGTTTAAGCTGGCGATTCCTATGTTTGCCCCTGCGTCCAAAGTGTAACTGAATATCATACCAGACCTTATTCAGGAATACTTTAGGACTGTCCGGACTGGAGAATATTTTAATATCCGCTGATCTTCAGGTCTGATCGTGGCTGGTGCGTTGTCACGTCCTTCTCGCAGCTTCTTATCTCTTTGATGACTCCTTTGACTACATTGTCTGCTGATGTAAACTCGGGGTCCTGCATTAAATCCCAGGGCCGACTGACAGGAGGTTCAGTTATGTAACAGTTGAAATTGGCCCCCCGCAGCCCCAGGTAGCTGCTGATGCTATTGAGTTCATCTTTAGTTGTCCGGATTGATTCATAATATTGCTTCAAAACTATGTTCAGCTCGGTCTTCGTAATTTCCTTGAAGTTGCCTTTGATAGTTTTCAGATTCAGCCAGGTCTGGAGGAAGTTCAGAGCTCAGGTTGTCTGCCTCACTGTGTTGGTTTCATTTTCGCTTTTCTCGAGGTTGTCCAGGTCAGTTGATGTTATAGCATCACACCTGATTTGCACTGTTTTGCCTCTTTCCTCCTCCTCTGATTCATAATTGAGATCAAAGGTAATTTTTGGAAATATTGGCATCTCAATCTGTCACAATCTCTGCTTGACCAAGTTAGAGTAATACTAAGCAACGGCAATTAATAGTTTATTAATAGTTTATTATAAGGCGGAGTGATTCATGTATGTAAAAAGTCACAGTGCTGTTATGCTCAATATAAGCACTTATGGAACGTCTCTTGTCCAGATTGCTTGATCGGAACTAACTGTTGTATAATGATTATTATTATTATTATTATTATTGTTATTCTTGATCTGTGATGACTGGGGTGGCTGTGGTTCAGTTGGTAGAGTGGGTCGCCCAATGACCAAGAGGTTGGCGGTTCGCGTCCCGGCTCTGGCTGTCCACATGTCGAAGTGTCCTTGGGCAAGACACTGAACCCTGACTTAGGCCCCCAGTAGGACTTACCGTAGACCTTAGAAACCTACTGGTGTGTGTGTGTGAATGAGAGGCTAATGTAAAGAGCTTTGAGCACCATGAAGGTGGAAAAGAACTATATAAATGCAGTCCATTTACCATCTGTGATTAGAGCTGTAGATGTGACCTCTTTATTATGTTCACTCACTTTAATGCTTTTCCATTTTATTTCTAATCAGGTTTAAAGCCCCATTACAAGCTGACAAAGCCGCCTACATCTGAACATTGTGACACAGGTAAGGTCTGAGTTCTACTGCACCTGAGTCCTGCTCGATCTGAGTCCTGCTGGACACAAACCCTGCTGGATCTGAGTCCCCTGTTTGACGCTGTTGGTCATGTGATCTTCCTCCAGAGCTTAGTGGACTGCTTAGGCACGTCAGACCTTTGACAACAGGGTTAGGGTTAGGGTTATTAGTAGTATTTAGTATTAGTAAGTATTTTGTTCAAATCAGAGACTGTGTCTGAAATCACCCCCTACTCCCTCCATAGGGAAATAAATATAGTGCGCTACATAGTGAACTCCATTGAAAACGTTTCGGACACTTCTACGGCAATCCTGTTATCACAGTCGAACAATTAAAATGTCCCTGTGTCGTCTCTCACAAAATTAAAAGGATTTCATTTTTTTTTTTTTTTTTACTGGCTGTGCAATAAAATATTTTTTTTTTTAATAAACTTTACTCATGGCTGTTATACTGTTATTAACTGTGAAACAACTCTGGTCTGGAGCCTGTCATTCAACCGACAGACTTAACATTTACCGTTAATGAACAGCTGTAGCTTTACCGGTATGATGTCCAATGTCAATCTGTCCTTGTTTCTTTTAATCAGAAATCTCCCTGTCCTTTGGCCATTTTTCCACGGCCGGAGGACGTGCAATGCATGATGGGATATTCTGCTTTGGTTAGTGACCATCGATGTCCATTACATTTCGTAGTGGATTGTGGGATACATTGAGTGAACTATATAGTTATTATAAATAGTTCACTGAAGATTCGGACACCCCATATATAGTGCACTATAGAGGGTTAGGGAGTGATTTCTGATACAGCCTGTGTAGGACTAAATGGCAGTGAACTGTGGGGTTCACCAGGGTTTCATCCTAGGACCCTTGTTACATTTTTGCATGTTGGGGCTGGACCCGTTAATCTGCAGTAATGACGATTACAGCTATGCAGACGACACTCAGGTTTACACCGGTCTGTCATGGACCCCAACCCTGACCAGTCTAACCCTAACCCTCCATTAGACCAGTCTAACGTTAACCCTCCATTAGACCAGTCTAACCCTAACCCTCCATTACACCAGTCCAACCCGAACCCTCCATTAGACCAGTCCAACCCTAACCCTCCATTAGACCAGTTTAACCCTAACCCTCCATTAGACCAGTCCAACCCTGACCCTCCATTAGACTAGTTTAATCCTAACCGTCCCTTAGACCAGTCTAACCCTCCATTAGACCACTTTAACCCTAACCCTCCATTAGACCAGTCCAACCCTTACCCTCCATTAGACTAGTTTAATCCTAACCCTCCCTTAGACCAGTCTAACGTTAACCCTCCATTAGACCAGTCTAACCCTAACCCTCCATTAGACCAGTCCAACCCTAACCCTCCATTAGACCAGTTTAACCCTAACCCTCCATTAGAACCAGTCTAACGTTAACCCTCCATTAGACCAGTCTAACCCTAACCCTCCATTAGACTAGTTTAATCCTAACCGTCCCTTAGACCAGTCTAACCCTCCATTAGACCACTTTAACCCTAACCCTCCATTAGACCAGTCCAACCCTAACCCTCCATTAGACTAGTTTAATCCTAACCCTCCCTTAGACCAGTCTAACGTTAACCCTCCATTAGACCAGTTTAACCTTAACCCTCCATTAGACCAGTCTAACCCTAACCCTCCATTAGACCAGTCCAACCCTAACCCTCCATTAGACTAGTTTAATCCTAACCCTCCCTTAGACCAGTCTAACGTTAACCCTCCATTAGACCAGTTTAACCTTAACCCTCCATTAGACCAGTCTAACCCTAACCCTCCATTAGACCAGTCCAACCCTAACCCTCCATTAGACTAGTTTAATCCTAACCCTCCCTTAGACCAGTCTAACCTTAACCCTCCATTAGACCAGTTTAACCCTAACCCTCCATTAGACCAGTCTAACGTTAACCCTCCATTAGACCACTTTAACCCTCACCTTCCATTAGACCAGTCTAACGTTAACCCTCCATTAGACCAGTCTAACCCTAACCCTCCATTAGACCAGTCTAACCCTAAGCCTCCATTAGACCAGTTTAACTCTAAACCTCTGTTTTAACATACGTTGAACTTTTTTCCAGGAAGAAAAATAATTGTGTGTTTGTACAAAGTGATTAACTACGTGTTCGTTTTTGTTGTGTTTTTCCACAGTTTTCCACCGTGGAAATGAAATTTCCTCTGTGTGTAAGTACTGGCGAGTGTTGGAATATTGATTTCAGATTGATGGTTTAAAGATCAAATAAAAAACACTTGTGTGGGTTGTGGTTGTTTTTATTATTTTCAGATGATCCTGTTCCAGTGGCAGTACGGGATGAAAGCTAAAGGTAAGAACTGGACTCGGTTTGTTTCTGGAATAAAACCACAATAAATGAATGCCATAAATGTCGTATTGTCTGAATGACTCAGTTCAATGGTAAGTCAAAGGGAGGGAGGTCACAGGAAATACCAAATCTTTGGTTTATAGTAACTGGATGAAATCATGGATCCGTGGTTGATAATGGTCACTGAGCACCATTAACAGTGGGCGTTTTAGCCAAAAATCAAGCCTTTAAAAGGGAGGTCCTGGGAGGATAAAGTGTTTAATCAGGAGTGGGGTTACGGGTCTAATGTACGTAGGTACAGGACTCTGGAACACCGCTACTGTCACATGACTGTCAGTCCACCTGTAGTAGACCTCCTGTTGATGGTGAGTCTGAATAAGGGCATTAACAGAAACGTTAACTAGTCAACAAGTCGACTCCCGTAGCACAACTCGACTTAAATTTGGAGGAGTCGACAAGTCGCATGTTATTCTTTCTGTCCCTCGGTGCGTAAACACAGATCAGTCAGACCTGTACAAAACATGGCTGCTGCAGGTAAAACAGGGGGTGGTGGGTCTGACTAAACAAAAGAGAGTGACAGACACACATTGCATGTGTGGAAATACTTCACCTTAGATGAAAAAAATACTCGGCATGGCCACCTGAAGAGGTATCCGTTAGCTAACCTGAATGATATGAGCAGCACAGCAGACAACACGCTCTTTTTTTTTTGCTAAACATGATGTGGACAGTGTGGTGTGCGTCTTGGTGGCCGTTGCCTTAAAGGGATACGCCACCCCCAGGCCAAATTCAGTGTTTCCCCACTGTTCCCAGACCTAAATAAGTGTGTGGAAGCATTTTGCTGGCGACCCAGCCAATGTCCGAATCTATGAGAATTGACCAGAGGTTGGATTCATACAATAACTGCATTCTTGCAGTATCTGTGGTTGTATCTCATCTAAAGTGAATGAATGTACTTGATTTTGTACTGGGAATTTACTTCGAGGGTGAATGATGGCGCAATTTACGGTGCAAAGGGCTCGTCTTACTCATTTGTGTATGGGAACTATTTTTCGGTGCAGAGAAACACAGCCAATGCACTAAATCAAAACGGAAGCTGAGCGAAATGCGTCTTCAATGGTTGTGAGTACCCCCTTTGCCTACTGCGTTAGCCTTTACAACTAAGTAAAATCAGACTGGGAAGCATCGGCCCGTCGAGTGTTGTTATTGTGAATCAGTAATCTTGCCTAAATGAAATAAAAACACTGGACATACCTTCTGATTAGTCGTGCAAACACCAAGTTTACTTGTTGGCTTCATTTTGATAGGGCTATTTACACTTAGCATAGTTTTAATCATTTTATGGACTTAGCTGACAACCTAGAAGATCTCACAGCGTCTTTGAGTGTTATGAAATACCGAGGCTATAAACCTACAAAAGTCATGGTTTATTCAGATCATAGATGAATCGCTGCACACTTGTAGGTGTTTTGCTGTTTCCTTTGGTCTGTCTTTCTTCCTTTATTATTGAACAACGCGTCCCGCTCTCACTGACAGTTCTTGGTGTGCGTCGGCTGTGTTTCTCCGCACCGAAAAATAGTTCCCATACACAAATGAGTAAGACGAGTCCTTTGTGCCGTGAAGTACGTCATCATTCACCCTCGAAGTAAATGCCCAGTACCCGGAAAGTCATGAGGAGACAAAATCAAGTACATTACTTCTCTTTAGACGAGATACTTAGTTGGCGCCACAAGAATGCAGTTCGTGTAGGAATCCAACCTGTGGTCAGTTCTCATAGATTCAGACATTGGCTGGGTCACCAGGAACATGTTTCTACACACTTATTTAGGTCTGGGAACAGTGGGGAAACACTGGATTTGGCCTGGGGGTGACAACATCAGAGATCTGTGTCCAAAAGAGCGCATTGCTAGGAACAGATAAGATCCTGCACAGAACCCTCAGGCTCCCAGGCCTCTGGTAGAGGACCCGAGTCTGAAGGAGACACCGCCCAGGTGGGGCGAGAGGAACATTTTTCTATATGTATATATATATATATATATATATATATACACATATATATATACACATGCGCAGTTGGCAAAACTCCAAGTTGTTGTCTGTACCCGGTGAACACTTGCACCCCAATTCATGAAATTGTAACACATCACATTTTTTCCCGAGTAATGGTAACTACCATACAGTTATGGATAAAGTAATTAAGTAATTCCTTACTCAAAATGTGGCTGTGTTAGTAATGCAGTTATACTCTAACACCCTTATTCCCAGCACTGTTCATGAGTGACTGAAGGATGGAGCAGGAGGTCGACAGGCGGGTTGGGGCGGCATCTGCAGTCATGTGGGTGCTCAACCGACCCATTGTGGTGAAGAAGGAACTAAGCCAGAAGGTGAAGCTCTCGATTTAGCAGTTGATGTACGTTCCGGCCCTCACCTATGGTCATGCCCCAAAGAATTAGGTCACAGGTACAAGTGGCCGAAAAGAGTTTCTTTCACAGGGGGGCCGGGCTCAGCCTTACAGATAGGGTGAGAAGCTCGGACATCCAGGAGGGACTCGGAGTAGAGCCGCTGCTCCTCCAGGTCCAGAGTCAGCTGAGGTGGCTCTGGCATCTAGTGAGGATGCCTCCAGGCATGTTCATCTGGGAGGAGACCTTGGGGGCGACCCAGGACACGCTGGAGGGATTATATCTCTGGGCTGGCCTGGGAAAGCCTCGGGATTCCCCTGGAGGAACTAGCTGAGGTAGCTGTGGTGAGGGAAGTCTGGGCTGCTTTGCTGAGGCTGCTGCCCCCACGACCCAGACCCAGATAAAGCAGAAGAACCAGTACACCCACAAAAAACAAAACAAAAAGAAGCTTAGTCCTGGGACAGTGTTTTAGCTGTTAATGAGAATAAAAGTACAGTAGAACAAACTGTAACCACATTAATGTTCATGTTTTCAGACATTCTCCAGCGGATGGAACCATTCTGTCCAGAAGGAACCTGCATGAACATTCTCACATCCTCTCACATTTAATGCTTCATCAGTCTGCGTTTCCTCCTGTAGCTTTGCACTGGTTTGTTGCTGTGATGCTAACATCAGCCCAGTGTGGAGGTGGATTCAAAGCATCACAATGACTCGGTTTGTTTTTACAGTCACATCTAAGTCCAGTTCTTGGCAGTAATTAATCTAAGAACTGAACTGGAGTTTACGTGAAGCAACCACACACTGTGTTAACATTAACTAAGTCATTAAGTGTTGGTATTAGCCTATTGTTAGCATTAGCCTACCCCAAATATTAGCCTAGTGTTAACATTAGCCTACCCCAAGTATTAGCTTAGTGCTAGTATTAGCCTACCCTAAGTATTAGCCTAGTGTAGGCATTCATTTAATTTAATTTTATTTTATTTATAAAGTCCCAAATCACACCAAAGTTATCTCACAGGACTTTACAGAAACACAATCAACTACAGAGATATATTCAATTCAATTAAATTTTATTTATAAAGCCCTAAATCACAACAAAGTCGTCTCAGAGGGCTTTACAAAAACATAATCAACTACAGAAATACATGAAAAGTCCCAGGCATCCCCTGTCCTTAGACCCTCCTTCTCGGCAAGAAAAAACTTCCAAACCCAGTGGGAAAAAGAAGAAATCTTGAGGAGAACCACATTGAAGGACAGATCCACTCCCATGGACGGACAGGCTATAGATGAACGTCCATGTATAAATGCAGGAAGGGGGGCTGGTCCAGACGGGCAGGGGCGGTGGTCCGGGGTCACAGGTCAGCACAGGCGAGATACTCCAGATCCTGTCGTCCATGGCTCCCGTGCAGACACTGTCAGGAGAGCCACCACTCCCCCCAGGGGGGGAGGGGGGAAAGGGGACACCAGGTAACTAGTCATGAACAGACTTGGTATGAAAGATATGTTATAAAAATTACAGAAACAGGTGTGAGGAAGAGAAAGAGAAGAAAGAACTCAGTGTCTGTACTTCCCCCAGCATTCTAACTCCTAGGGCAGCCTAGACTGAACTGTGACTCATACATCATGTATACATGATATATGAGTCACATCATTTTTAACTAACCTGACCATAGGCTTTCTCAAACAGGAATGTTTTAAGCCTAATTTTAAATGTAGAGACTGTTTCGGCGTTTTTAATATTAAAGGGAAGATGATTCCATAAGACAGGGGCCTGATAACTAAAGGCTCTAGCTCCTACTGTACTTTTAGAAACCCTAGGAACTTTCAATGAAATGACAATCCAGAGTGCGGGCCCAGGCGCAGAGTCATAGTGTAAAACACTTCTCTGTGCATCCACTTTACTCTGAGCTGTCACAAACCCACCATGTAGTAAATAACAGAAGGACTGCGTCTTTTCCTTGTGTAGTTAATAATAAACCCCGTATAGTTAAAAATAAGCCTAATATTAAAAAACCTATAGGAGTGAGATCAAATAATTTAATAAAAATAGTTTTAAGGAACAATCAGATTAAAAATTGATTGATTGATTGATTTCAAACATGTTCCTTCTTAGAAACAGAGGAACCATCAGTTTTATGTACAGACAGCAGGAGGTGGAGTCAAACATAGAGATGTTGCATGTCTTCAGTACACGTGCACCATCCCATATATGAACAGTCCTAAGCATCCCCTGTCCTTAGACCCTCCTTCTTGGCAAGAAAAAAAACGTCAAAACCCAGTGGGAAAAAGAAGAAATCTTGTAGAGAAGCACACTGAAGGAGGAGGGGCAGATCTGAGGGAAGAGATCTGGGGTCACAGGTCAGCACAGAGCACAGGTGAGTCACCGCAGATCCTGTCGTCCATGGCTCCCTACGTGGACACTATTGAGAGAGCTGGGAAAGAGGACATGGTTATGCAAGATTAAGGTTATAAAAATAAACGAGAGAGAAAGAGAGAGAGAGAGAATTTACATTAAATAAATATTTATTAATAATTACTTAAATATATCATGAATTAATTGAAATAGCATTGTAAACATATATAATTACATTGCTATTTTAATGACTTATTGACACATTTAATTCATAACAGATATATTTATTAAATGTTGTCCCTCCACTCATAAGCTACTGCTGCCTTTAACAGTATTAACTAATCGTAAGTTTGACATTTCTGTTTTTTTTCTTGTATTGCGTTGGCCAAACTGATAAAAGTAACTGTTTATGCTGAATGTTTTGCTTGTTATTTCGGTCAATAGCGTTGTCGGCACTAAAAAAAAAAAAATTAAATTAAAACGCTACAAGAGACCGCTTTTTGACGCAGCGCTTTGAGGCTGCAAGTTGGAAATGGTTTACGTTTTAGTGCTTAAACTATACACTCGTCAATGTCACAACTCCAATCAACTGACCAATCAAAAGCAAGGAGGAGGCGGGACAACCACAGTGTAGCTTCCCATGTGGCTTCTTTTCTGGTCGGAAATAATCACGCATCGGCTGATGCTTGGTGTGAGTGATGGGTTTATTTCTTTTCCTTCTACACTGTACATCATACACCGTGAAAAACTGAAATGAAATAAACAATACATGTTTAACACTGTCATATTCACCAACTAATAAGCATTCCAACATAAGAATAAACACACAGTACATAAAAGAATAAAGTTTCCCTTACCGTGTGCACCTTCCAACCAAAACAGATGAGTTATCTGTCAATGAATACATCTAACACATGCAGGAGAGTGGCCCTGGAGGACCAGGACTGGCCACCCCTGATGAAGATGATTAACACCCACCTGCCCTTTTGAGCCCCATTTTGTAATAATGATGCATTTTTGTAATAAAAGTCCAAAGTGTAATAACCTTTTCATTTCATTTTGTAATAAAGTCACATTATGTAATAATTTATTCCATTTTCAGCAGCAGATACTTTGGTGGAGTGACATTAAAACTCAAGGAGCTGTTTGGGAAACATTCCCAGTGGTTTATGTCTTGGCTGTAATTAGACATAATAGACATTAGGACAATTTTAAATTACAGATATATTTTGGAAGTTGATTTTTTTTTTTTCGTTTGTTTCGACCTTTTGAGGCAATTTCATATTTGTTTAAAATTAATATTGGGTCACAGCAGCTCTGTAAACAAGCAGAAGATACTTATGCTGTTGAACCTCTTAAGATCCAGGGGGGTTTTCTGGCAAATTCAGCCTAAAATGGCCAAATTAAAGTAAAATACAATTAACACACAAACTATGCTGTAGAATTGTTATTATGTAATGCACCATGTTATTACATTTTCTAGAGAAAAAAAAGTTGAAAGTGCATTTTGTAATAATCTTCTCAAAATGTAATAACTTATTAAATAATGCAGCTCAACATGTCTCCAACATTATTGTGGTGAGTTCAATCTCAAAACTCAAAATAATGACTTTATTTCAATTGTGTCCTTTTTTTTTTCTTCCATTTTTCCTAAATTTTTTGTTCATACCCACAAAGCTAAATACTGTGACCTAATAAAACACATCATCTACACACTAACACTTTTAAAGGTTTCTGTTTCTGTTTTTTCCTGTTTAAATAAATATTTCATTTTTTCTTTTTTTACTTTTTACAGTTAAGAAGTTGTATTTTTTTACTTTTCCTTCAGTAAAGGAGTGGATCAGTACTTGTACTATTTTCTCCACCAGTAGCTGTACTTCTACTGCAGCACAGAATCTTTCTTATCAGCAGGTCAGAGGGCGTTGCCCCCCTCCTCTTCCTCCTGGGGGCAGGGGGGGTCTTATCAGCTGAATGCACATTTTAAAACCAGCCCAGTGTGTTGTTTTGGTCTCAAGAGGAAACAGAGTTTGTTAAAGGGAGACCAAAGACGCACTGACCGCCGCTTCACGTGGAAGAGGACTGATCCCATCGCCATGGTAACCAGGAAGACCAGCTGCATCCACTGACCGCATCACCATGGTAACCCGGACAGACGCTTTAACCGACTGTTGCTGTTTTGTCAAGTTTTTTAGCGAGTGTCGTCAAATGGTTAAAATGTTTAATCCGATTAATGGCAGGATTCCTTTGGATTAAATTTCATTAAACAAAAGTCAATATTTGTTATTGATCTATATTAATTGCATTTCAGTGAAGAGAAAACTTAGTGAAAACATTTTATATCAGTTGATTGTCCTGACTTAGGAATTTTTTTGCTAAAATTTCCTCCGAAATACACAAAAATACACCAAGAAACACAAAAAGCAGAGAAAAAATATATACAAAATTTTTTTAAAATCCACTAAAAAAGAAACTAATGCAAAAAACCTGAAAAATCCAAGACGTAATAAGATGTGATAAAATATCCAAAACATATTTAAAAATATGAATAAATATGCAACTAACATGTTTATTTAACACCTTCAACTAATTATTATTTTTATTATTATTATCAATAATAATATTTGTACCTCCGCCAAGGAGGTACTAAATTAGAGTCTGTCTGTCTGTCAGCAGGGTTACACAAAAAGTTCAGAACAGATTTTGATGAAACTTTCAGGAATGATAGATTTTGAGTAATGAAGGTCAAGGTCACACTAAAGGTCAACAGTTAAAACACATTAGTGGTAATATCTCAGGATTCAGAGAAGATAGAATCTGGTGTTTTGTTTTTCATTCACATGCTTTGACCTTCAGACATCAGATGGTCAACACCTATGGCTCTAACCTTTGACCCCTAACCTTCAGACATCAGATGGTCAACACCTATGGCTCTAACCTTTGACCCCTAACCTTCAGACATCAGATGGTCAACACCTATGGCTCTAACCTTTGACCCCTAACCTTCAGACATCAGATGGGTCAACACCTATGGCTCTAACCTTTGACCCCTAACCTTCAGACATCAGATGGGTCAACACCTATGGCTCCATCATGTCATGTTTTCACGTCATATGACAACATATCACCCCTTGGCGGGGTGATATGTTATGTTTTTGCTGGAGTTTGTTTGTCTGTTTGTCTGTTAGCAACATTACTCCAAAAGTTATGGATGGATTTTGATCAACTTTGACACTCTCAACAAGATGTGTTTGGAGTGTCACAAGGAACAAACGATTACATTTTGGTGGTGACCCGGAAGAGATCCTGGATCACGTTAACATTTATTTTCCATTTACAGCAATGCCAACTTTCAAAGTGTAATGTTGTTGTTGTCAGACAGACAGACTCCAGTGAAAACACAAGTTCCGTGGTGGACCTCCGCTCATTCGAAGGGGCAGGTCTACCTTGGTGGAGGTTTGTGCTCTCGTAGTGCGTTTCTTGTTATTACTAGTTCAGAGCCTGTAGAAAATGTGAGCTTGTTTTCTACTAATGTTTTGTGGAAGTGGGTGAAAGGAGTTGAAAGAAAGACTATAATAATTAGTTGGGGCTGTTTTGGTAGTTTGTACTGGAATCTGTGAGTATGATCATGATAATGGTGTCAGTTGTTGCTGCTGGTGGAACAGATGTGAAAATATCCTTTATTAACTTCACTAAAATGATTTGGTTCTTGTTTTGGTTTGAGTTTGGAGCCACCTGGTGGTACATTCTTGCAGCTGCAGCAGGTGAAGTCTTTGCGCATGATGCTTTACTCCAGCTAAAAGATTGCAACTGCAGCTGTGTTGTATTTTCATGTTTCCACCAGAATAGGTGGAAAAAAAGTGACGTGTCCAAATTAACTTATGTAACACTGTTAGTGTCAAACATAGACAAACACACTATAACTTAATAAATACTGGATATATTATCATAATATTACAGGCATATATACATATAACATAAGTATCAATATTGTAAAAGGTCAAAGGTCAAAATCACATTATTGGCTCTAATTCAAGAACAAGTTGTCATAGAAACTGGAGATTGGAACAAAATAGGGGTGAGATTAGACATTCTCTGAATACTGGTTTAATCTTTGTTTTTAGTTCCAGTTGTTGTTTTTCTGTCTGTTTTTTGGTTGTGTTTTCACAGGTTGACATTTTGGATGTCTTGTGTCTGTTCAGATGTTGCTATTGTTGTGGCTTGTCTTGTCGCTTGTGTTGTTTTCTAATGTACCTTTTGGGACGTCTTCTGGGCCAGGACTACCTGGCAGAAGAGTTATTGGAACTCAATGAGACCATTTCCTGGTTAAGGAAAGGTTAAATAAAATAAATAAAAAATAAAAATTCTACTTATTATTATTATTATTATTATTATTATTATTATTATTATTATTATTATTATTAATAATAATAATAATAATAATAATAATAATAATAATAATAATAATAAAAAGATTCAATAATTTATTATCACGTCAGACAAATCTGACAGGAATTTGTCTTAGGCTACATTTATACGGAGATAATGAAAACATAAGACACAAAAGTGTCGCCTCATCTTCACTTTTTCATCCGCATTTAGACAAACGTTTTCAGGAGGAAATCTGTGTTTATACGAAGATGCAACAGTAGGTGAAATATGATTGGATATGAATGTCAGGCCGACGAGGACATACTGTGATACAATGCCGACATGTCCTTTTATGTTTTTGACATATGTAATTGTCCACCCGTCTCTGTTGGGCTATGGTATGTATGTGATGTCTGTACAATAACTGCCTCACATTCACCCATTCACACACACTCATACACCAGTAGGTTTCTGAGGTTCTGTCAGTCCTACTGGGAGACTAAGGGATGCACTCGGTGTGTGACCCTGCAGGGTATGACCTCAAACAAACATGACGTTGAAGACTAGTGACAGAGTTAGCCAAAACTTTCTGAAAGGTAGATGCTATATTGGATCAGCTGGACAGATGGGGAGGCGGGACGAGGGGTCACAACATTTATCCAGACCACCAAGGTTTATTCTTTTTTCAGTAAACCATCACTTCAATGTCAATGCTGTCCCAATTCTAAGAATGTTTCAGTCGAGGGCCAGTGTGAGGGCTGTACATCCTCAATATTGACATTCTCTGACACCACCCTTGGGAGCAAGGGTTACCCAGAATGCATTATTTTCTTTGTTAATGGAGATATAAAAAATTATAAAATCGTTGTTGTTTTATCTTAGTTTAGGTTAATTTTATGGATTTTGTACTTCATTTTTGCATGACATGTATGTTTATTTTGTGATCATTTGTTAATAGCAGCTGCTAGCTATCGTTTAAGTTAGCTAACATTACAAAAACTGTTATTTTTCGCGGTGGTAATGTAGTTGTTTTATCCAGATAACAACCTATATAACATGCTTGTGCCGATAATGGTATAAAATGACCAGGCTAATGTCATCTGCCGTAGCCACAGAGTTAGCTAACGATAGTTATAGCTTCATTGAGCCGTGCATGAGCGTTGCAGTCATGGGGGTGTTGCGACACCCCCACTTCTCCAACCAGATGGTTTCATACCCTCCACTTTTTCCTGAGTTTATATATTGTATCGTTACTGGATCCAGGAAACGGACGCAGAGTTGGTCTCACCTACTTTTTATTTCAGGATAAACAGTTACTGTCGTCACAATCACACCAAACGTTGCAGGGCTGTTCCAATATCTATGTTCTGTTTACCCGCCCAGGCGGCACAACAGCATATTTAAATAAAGCGCACCTCAGTTCGCTTGTAATGTAAACAGCTCTTCTTCATGGTGTTAACAAACAGTCATTAACCAGTAAGTAATGAGAAATGATGCTGTTGTTAAACTAAGTTAATAAACTATGTCTTGTTCTGTGACATTTACCCTAAGACAGTGGTTCTAGAACTTTTTTCAGCGATGTTCCCCCTGAGGAACATATTTTTAGTCGTCTCCCCTGACATGGACAAAACATTTTTGTAAGAAAAAAGAGGAACAGTGTCTGTATTTCAGTGGATCAGTGTCTGATTGTTTAAATCCAAACTTATATCAGTTTTTTTGCTCATAATTTAGATTTTTATTTCAGAATTGTAACTTTTTTTTATCTCAGAATTTTGTCTTATGAATTGAATAAATGTTCAATTGAGGAAAAACACATTTTTGTTATTATTTTCGGCCATATATTACTATTTTAGTATAAAAGTTTAACCATTAATGGATAATTGTTCGTTAATTTTCTGATGATAGATTCAGAATATTTTGCTCATGTGCCACAACCTAGAACACCCCCACATTTTAAATGGCTGTTACGCCCCTGGAGCCGTGGTATGTGGTGACAGCTGTCCTTGGATGTGTTATTTATAGAGATTATTAGTTTGATAGTTGTAACTGAAGGAATAATTTACAGATAGTCCACAACAATTTCAAAACTGTGGACCTGATGGACCAGTGGATGATAGCTGTGTTTGTGCTTTATGATTAAACGGGCAGAGTAACAGTGCAAGTATATATAAAATTGATACAGTTGTGTTTCACTTCAGGGACTGCAGAGACAATGTTGGTCCTGATTAATTTCAGGGCCAACATTTAAGGAGTGTCCCATTTCTACGTCACAAATAACCCTTAACACTTAGTTTTGATGGCTAATGATTGAGGGTCAAGGGAGGAATTGGAATTGGCCCTAAGTCAGGGTTCAGTGTCTTGCCCAAGGACACTTTGACATGTGGACATCTAGAACTGCCAACCGTCAACCTCTCGGTCATTGGGCGACCCACTCTACTCAACTGAACCACAGCCACCCTAATGCTAATGCTGCTGTGGTAGGCTAATGCTAATGCTGCTGTGGGAGACTAATGCTAATGCTGCAATGGGAGACTAATGCTAATGCTGCTGTGGTAGGCTAATGCTAATGCTGCTGTGGGAGACTAACGCTAATGCTGCAGTGGTAGGCTAATGCTAATGCTGCTGTGGTAGGCTAATGCTAATGCTGCAGTGGGAGACTAATGCTAATGCTGCAGTGGGAGACTAATGCTAATGCTGCTGTGGTAGGCTAATGCTAATGCTGCTGTGGGAGACTAATGCTAATGCTGCAGTGGTAGGCTAATGCTAATGCTGCTGTGGTAGGCTAATGCTAATGCTGCTGTGGTAGGCTAATGCTAACGCTGCTGTGGGAGACTAATGCTAATGCTGCAGTGGGAGACTAATGCTAATGCTGCTGTGGTAGGCTAATGCTAATGCTGCTGTGGGAGACTAATGCTAATGCTGCAGTGGTAGGCTAATGCTAATGCTGCTGTGGTAGGCTAATGCTAATGCTGCTGTGGGAGACTAATGCTAATGCTGCAGTGGGAGACTAATGCTAATGCTGCTGTGGTAGGCTAATGCTAATGCTGCTGTGGTAGGCTAATGCTAATGCTGCTGTGGGAGACTATTGCTAATGCTACTGTGGTAGGCTAATGCTGCAGTGGGAGACTACCTAATGCTGCAGTTAGAGGCTAATGCTAATGCTGCATT
Organism: Siphamia tubifer; assembly: GCA_020466265.1. NCBI lineage: Eukaryota > Metazoa > Chordata > Actinopteri > Kurtiformes > Apogonidae > Siphamia > Siphamia tubifer. The sequence goes on from CM035793.1 coordinate 3,555,469, forward strand.
GCATAGACCGCAGAATGTGTTTGAACAAGGGGGGGCCACAATCACAAGGGGGGGGGGGTCATGATGCGTAGCCGAGGCTATAAACTATAGAGGTAAGATCGGGCCTAAAAAATCCAGCCCGACCCAACCCAGGCCCACAGGCATTAAAGCCCAACCCAGCCCGAGCCCGACCAATTAACTTGATTTGCAAACCCGAGCCTGAAGCAAACCCAAAATTTAAATTTATCCCATAGTATTTTTGCCAGAAAAAAAAACAAGATTTTTTAAGATTAAAATCATCTACATATTTGTTTTATCATGATAAATGCATTTATACAACGTAATAACACTGGAACACAGAATAAGAGGCCAGACAATGAGAGTGAAAGAGAGATGTTGATGTGTACTCGCTTAATTCCACAGATGTAGTGTATTGGAATATCAGAAGTACGTTTCCCAGTTTGATCTCTAGATGCCACTGTAACTTTAAGGTGTTGTTAACTGTGTTGTTGTTGGGACCACAGAATAAAATACAGAGGTAGACTGACAATACATGGCTTCGTCCACTTCATATATTATAGCAGAGAAAAAAAAGTCAGCGAGAGAGAAGCCCGAGCCTGACCGGACCCGAACGTAATGATTGACATTTTAGGCCCGACCCGAATTTCGGGCTGGGTCGGGCTCAGGCTAAAGATCTTACCTCTAATAGACTACACTACAAGAATACACGGACACACATCAGTCATGTCAGCACAGAACTGCGCAGAATAAAATGCACAAGCAAGCTTTTGGAGCTCGGTCAGAGGAAATATGTTTACTGTTCGTTACACACAAGCGTGTGTGTGTGTATATAGAGTGTGTGTATATATATATATATATATATATATAGAGTGTGTGTATATATAGAGTGTGTATATATATATATATATATATATAGTGTGTGTATATATAGTGTGCATATATATATAGTGTATATATAGAGTGTATGTATATATAGTTTGTGTATATATAGTGTGTATATATATATATAGTGTGTGTATATATAGAGTGTGTATATATAGAGTGTGTATATATAGAGTGTGTGTATAGAGTGTGTGTACATATAGAGTGTGTGTATATATAGAGTGTGTATATATAGAGTGTGTATATATAGAGTGTGTATATATAGAGTGTGTGTACATATAGAGTGTGTGTATATATAGAGTGTGTATATATAGAGTGTGTGAGGGAGATAAGAGCAAGAGCGGGGCAGCGTAACAACACAAGTAAGCTGCCAACAGTTCACAACAAAAGCACCACAGTAAAATATTAACTCAACTTAAATTGTCTTATGTCAGGACTAATGCAGTATAAAAACGTTGAACACAGAGGAGTGCACACGGCGGTGCTAACAAAATCATTGACTTACCCTTAAAACTTCCCAAAGACCTGCCTGAGTCTGTCATGGGTTGGGTTTTAGTTCGATTTTGTCGACATTTTTTGAGATGAAAAAAACTTGCAGGCCTTTTTTTCCCCCTAAATAATTTTTCTTAAAAACTTACCTGGGACATGGCCCGGGTGGCCCCCCCGCTTCCGCGGTCTATGCTGCACTGGGAGACTAATGCTAATGATGTTGTGGGAGACTCATGGTAATAGAGTATAGAGGGAGGGTCAAACTTTAGTGTTACTACAATCCCACTACATTTTGGCTCCAAAGTGACATCATGACCTTTGACCTTGCGTGATGTTGAAACGTCAAACAAATAGTCACATATTTTGTCTATTGACCTTTTTCACGATAAGTGGACAGAGGAGCGTGACCAACGTCCTGTTAAACGTCAAGACAGTAGAAAGCGGGTAATATTGAAACAGTCTTTTCAAGTTCCTGAAGAAATGTTTTAACATTTGCAGATATTGGGAGAATTGTGGAGAAAAATTTACTAATGAAAAAAACTTGATGAAGGCTACGATTTTTTGGATGAGGCAAAAGTATCAAAGGAAGTAGAGAGAGAGAGTGTTACTGAACTGATAACTACGACCACCAATTATTAGTGTGTCCACTTATACCTAGGACTAGGGTTCTATGGTTCTGTATGGATAGTATAGAGGACATGGACTATTTGACTATTTTATATTTGTTCTGTCTATGGTTCAAGTCAACGTCTCATTAGCATAATGCTAACGTTTAGCCAAATGCTATTATAATCCGTTCACATTTTTCTCTGGCAGTGTGTGTTTATGTTGGTGTTTGTTTGTCATAATATCTAATGTAGTAGATGGGCAGGTTTTTGTGAGGGTTAGATGCTACCCATGGCAAATAAAAAAAGAGGATCCTCACAAACTCCAGGTTTGATCAGTGTTCATACATTTACTGTGACTTACTACTGTTCACTGGCTACAGTTCTATGTCTATTTTAACTCTTTCCTTCCAATGCTACTGTTGTTTACTGCTGACACTGATGTACTGGTATGGAAAGGTTAAAGGTCAAAACTACAGTTTAAGTCCAACATTATTTATTTGTGTTCACCAAAACATTCAAAACCATGGACATTTGTTTTATCTCAACTCATACCAACGTTTTGAAATCATTCATATTTTTCCTGGTAGAATAGAATCATTCCAAGAAAAATGCTCAGGACAGACTGTGGTTTCAAACCGTCATCCCCAGATGTAGTGTTCTGATGTGAAGTGTCTGCTGCAGACGGAAGTGCTCCTTTTTTAATTATAAAACTGGGCCCTTTATAACACTGAATAGCCTGGAGCCATTTTCGTCTAGCTTCACTGTTAACAGGAAAGGAGTGGAATGAAATATAAGATGCTTCTGGACATGACAACAACATCCTGGTATGTTACAATAACTTGGTCGTTGCTGTCATCTTTGCCATTTAAGTTTTGCCGGTGTGGAAGTAGGGATACGCTCCGCTTACATATTTCTGGTGTGAAACCCGGAAGTTGTGAAAAAGGTCCATTAAGAGCTAAAATATTTGTGAGGGGGCGGGGCTTGTTGTGGCTGGTTCCATGTATGAAAGCATCTGGAGGATCTAAAACGTTCTGACGTGGAACCCTGCTTATGTTTGTGAATCTGCAGAAGATCAAAGCCCAGAAGAACCGCACAGAAGCAAGCCACACCCACCCAGGCCACGCCCACTCAGATCACGGTTGGTTCACATCACAGGGCATTCTGGGAGAATAGTGGCCACAACCATTTTAATGGCTTTTAGCATTTTAAAGGTTTTGAGAATTTTAAGGGCTTTCACCATTTTAAGGGCTTTCAGTATTTTCCCTTTGCTGTTTTTCAGCCTCGGTTGATGACGCAGACGAGGACAGCGACCACGGACGAAACTTTTCTGCCAAACTCAGTCGAGCCTCGTCCCTCCACCCAGGTTCTGGTACTGATCCACTCCAAATCTGGTCCTCTTGTAGAACTGGTCCTCATGTGGAACCATTAGTTCTGATGTTTTGTCTGTCGCTGTTTTTTAGAGTGTACTAAAGGAAGTTTGCGGATCAGTGCATCTGGACCAAACACCACCCGCATCAGGTGGGTCCAAAGAAGATAAGTTAAGTTGAGGTGAGATGAGTTCATGTCACGCGCCAACAACGAAGTGGACCCAAGAAGCAGAGAGAACACAATAGATGGAGTTAAAAGAGTATGATTTATTATCACACAGATAATCAAAAGTACAGTGTCTGGGAAATCCAATCTCAGAGTCAGAACCGGGCCAGGGGTCGATAACCAGGAAGACGGGGTGGCTACGGTACCAGGGATTAGACAGGCTCATAAATCCAGAATAGGTTCAGGTCCGAGAGAGCAGTCCGTTTCCTGGTATGGGTTCCGTAAGGGTTCAGGCAAAATCAGAGTCAGGCTTAAGCACAGGGTCAATGGGTAACAGATCAGGATCATAGGTCAGCAACACAAGGCTTGACAAAACTGTGAACGCTGGTAAATCTATGACAACACGAGGTCAGACAAAGAGCCTTTGCCAGTTACCGGCTTTAATACTCACAGGAGGGGAGAGGAGACACAGGTGGATTAACCAGACACAGGTGGGAATGATTTCATGAATGACACACGAGGAAGTAAAGACGGCAGACATGACACATGAGGAGGGTTACCAAAATAAAACAGGAAATAGACATGACAGACATGAACAGAAAAATTATCCCAAAACGTGACAGTTAATATAAGTTGTTGTTTTCCCTTAAACCTTGTTGTTTGTTTGCATTTTTGTTTGTGTGTTTGTCTGTTTCTTTGTTTGTGTGTTTGTCTGTGTCTTTGTTTGTGTGTTTGTCTGTTTCTTTGTTTGTGTGTCTGTTTGTTTGTTTGTTTGTTTGTTTTTCCATCTCAGACCCATTAAATCGTCCTGGATGAACCGCTCAGAGGATGACGAATCAGATGACTCAGAGCAAGAAGTGGGCGGGGCTTGTGGCTGGCGTGTGTCAGGTGTGCGTTCACACAAACTGAGCGCCGGAGCTGGACTGGCAGACATCGACCCTATGGCAATCGACCAATCAGTGAGTCTTTCCATCTAAGCCCCACCCCCACAGCAGGAAGGAAACACCCATATCCCAACTACATCTGACACCACTCTTCCACCTCCTCTCTTCCTCTTTCCTCCTCCTGCACCTCCTCTCTCCTCTTCCTTCTGTTGCACCTTCCCCTGTGCCTCCTCTCTCCACCTCTTGCGCCTCCCCCTCTCTCCTCCTCCTCTTCCTCCTCTTCCTCCTCTCTCCTCCTCCTCTTGCACGTCTTCAGGTGGGCTTTGACAGTATTGGTGGACTTTCTGCTCATATCTCATCATTAAAGGAAATGTTGGTTTTTCCGTTGCTTTACCCTGAAGTTTTCCACAACTTTAAGATTCAACCACCAAGGTAACTTCAATTTTAAACACATTCCTTCAACTTTTAATACAAACCAGTAAGTTTGTATGAGTAGAAGCCGAGAACACTGGCTAGAACTGTAGCTGTTTTATTGGATAGCAGATGAACATGTGACATGTGGGCGTGTCTTCTGGGGTCAGAGGTTGTCTGTTCTATGGTCCTCCTGGAACCGGAAAAACGCTGGTTGCCAGGGCACTGGCCAACGAGTGTAGCCATGGCAACAGGAAGGTATCGTTCTTCATGAGGAAAGGAGCCGACTGCCTCAGCAAATGGGTGGGAGAGTCGGAACGTCAGCTGAGGCTTCTGTTTGAGCAGGTACCGCATGCTAGTACCTAGAACCCTTTACCCAAAACCATTTACCTAAAACCCTACACCTAGCATACTTCAACCAGAACCATTTACCTAGGACCCTCTACCTAGAACCCGTTACTCAGAACCATTACCTAGAACTCTTTACCTATTATCTGTTACCCAGAATCCTTTACCCAGAACACTTTACTCAAAACCCTTTATGTAAAACACTATAACTTTATTTTTTAAACTTTTACCTGGAACCAGTTACCTACAACCACATACCTAGAACATTTACCTATTACCAGATATCTAGAACCAGTTACCTTTAAACTTTTACCAAGAAACACATACCTGGACCTATTTATCTAGAAAAGGTTACCTAGAACCATTGACCCTGTTACCTAGTACCCCTTACATAAAACCACTTACTTAGAAACCTTTACGCAAACCCTTTACATTTAAATCTTTTAACTTTACCTAGAACCATTTATTAAAATGTTTGACCTAGAACCATTTACGAGACCATTAGATAGAACCAATTGCCTAGAACATTTACCTTTAAATCATTAACCTAACCTAGAACCATTTACCCAACCTAGAACCTTTTACTAGTTACCTAGAATTACGTATCTAGGACCAGTTACCTAGAACCATTTACCCCAAAACTTTTACATTTTAACCGTTGCCTAGAACCAGTTAATGAGAACCCTTGTTACCTAGAAAGAGTTTCATACAACCACATACCTAGAATGTTTACCCCAAACCATTTACCTTTAAACATGTAACTAGAAACGTATACCTGGAACCATTTATCTAGAACAAGGTACTAGGAACCATTGACTTAGAACCAGATAAGTAGAACCAGTTACCTAGAACCTGTTACATAGAACCCTAAAAGGAAGATCCTAACCCCGCCTCTGTGGGCGTTGTCCTCAGGCCTACCAGATGCGTCCATCCATCATCTTCTTTGATGAGATCGACGGGCTGGCGCCGGTCCGCTCCAGCCGCCAGGACCAGATCCACAGGTGGGAGTTGAGTCCACGGGCTCTCATTGGTCCTGGGTTCAGAGTGGACGTTGAGTCATGTGGTCTTGTTTGTTCCAGCTCCATTGTGTCAACGCTCCTCGCCCTCATGGACGGGTTGGACATTCGAGGTCAGGTGGTGGTGATCGGCGCCACCAACCGCCTGGATTCCATCGACCCAGCACTGCGGCGACCGGGTCGCTTCGACCGCGAGTTCCTGTTCGGGCTGCCCGACAAACAGGTACCACAACCATCCAACACAAACTGGACAGAAAGGGGGGTTTGAGGTCAAAGGTCACCTACAACCACTTCAGTTCAATTAAATTTTATTTATAAAGCCCCAAATCACAACAAAGTCGTCTCACAGGGCTTTACAGAAACACAATCAACTGCAGAGATATATGAAAAGTCCCAAGCCTCCCCTATTCGTAGACCCTCCTTTTGAGCAAGAAAAAATTTCAAAACCCGGTAGAAAAAAGAAGAAATCTTGAGGAGAACCACACTGAAGGACAGATCCACTCCCATGGACGGACAGACTATAGATGAACATCCATTTATAAATGAAGGAAGGGGGGGGCTGGTCCAGACACAAGACAGGCAAGGGAGGGTGTCCGGGGTCACAGGTCGGCACAGCCGAGTCACCGCAGATCCTGTCGTCCATGGCTCCCACGCAGACTCTGTCAAGAGAGCCACCACTCCCCCCAAGGGGGTGAGGGGGGAAAGGGGACACCAGGTGACCAGCCATGAACAGACTTGGTATGTAAGATGGGTTATAAAAATGGACAGATGAAAGAGGTAGAGAGAGAAAGGGAGAGAGAGAGAAAGAGAGGGAGAGAGAGAGACAGAAAAAGAAGTCAGTGTCTGTACTTCCCCCAGCATTCTATCTCCTCGTGCAGCTTAGACTGAACTGTGACTTCATTCTGTTTTTAACTAACCTGACCATAGTCTTTCTCAAACAGGAATGTTTTCAACCTAATTTTAAATGTAGAGACTGATTCGGTGTTTTTAATATTAAAGGGAAGCTGATTCCATAAGACAGTAACCATGGTAACTAAAGGCTCTAGCTCCTACTGTACTTTTAGAAACCCTGGGAACTTACAATAAACCTGCATTCTGAGAACGAAGGGTTCTACTGGGCTGGTACGGAACCAGATCGTCTTTAAGATAAGAGGGGCCCATACCATTAATGGTTTTATATGTAAGGAGGAGGATTTTAAATTTAATTCTAGACTCAACTGGTAGCCAGTGAAGGGTTTGGAGCACAGGGGTGATAGGGTTAGGGGTCAGGGGTCAGGGTTTGGAGCACAGGGGTGATGTGTTCTCTTCTATTTGATCCTGTTAATAATCTTGCTGCAGCATTTTGAACCAGTTGAAGCTGATAAATGCATGAATTGATTGCATTAATCTGCATTATTTTTAGACAGAATATTCCTAATTTTGGCTAATGTTGTGCAAGTGAAAGAAGGCTGTTCTGCATGTTTGGTTAATGTGCGCTTAGAATGAAAGTTCTGGATCAAATAAAACTCCTAAATTTTTAACTGTTAGACACTTAACTTGTCTAAAGTAACTATCTGGTCAATTAGGGACTCTGGCATTTTTAGGACCAATTACAACGACTTCAGTTTTTTCAGGGTTCAATAAAAGATAATTGGCACTCATCCAAGTCTTTATGTCTTGGACACATGTACTTAGTTTATCTATTTGTCTGGTCTGATCAGGTTTAAAAGATAAATATAACTGTGTGTCATCCGCATAACAATGAAAATTAATACCATGATTTCTAATGATGTTACCTAAAGGGAGCATATATAGTGTAAACAAAATAGGCCCAAGGACTGACCCTTGAGGAACGCCATAATTAACTCTGGAGGACTGCGATGATTGTTGATTGACGTGAACAAATTGGTAGCGATTAGATAAATATGATTTAAAGCAGCAGAGGGCTGCTCCTCTAATACCTATATCACATTCTAATCTGTGCACTAAGATACTGTGGTCAATGGTGTCAAAGGCTGCACTAAGGTCTAATAACACCAGGACCGATATTAGTCCGATGTCAGCGGCTAATAATAACTCATTAGTAACTTTAACTAACGCTGTTTCAGTGCTATGATGGGCACGAAAGCCAGACTGAAACTGTTCAAATAAACTATTATCCTGCAGGAATTGGCACAGCTGTTTAACTATTACTCGTTCTAAAACCTTTGACAGGAAGGGCAAATTAGATATAGACCTATAATTGGCTAAAATGTCAGGATCTAGGGTAGGCTTTTTCAGAATTGGTTTAATAACAGCATATTTAAATGACTGTGGCACATATCCAGTAATTAATGAAGTGTTAATTATATTTAGGACAGTGTTAATAATTAGGGGCAGAATCTCTTTAAAGAGTTTTGTTGTAATTGGATCTAAGAGGCAGGTGATGATTTGGAAGACATGATAATAGATATGACATCAGTTTGGTCTACAGTGATGAAATTATTTAGTGTTACAGAGGGATTTATGAAAGGGCCTAGGTTTGAAAGCGCTACTTTTTCTGATCTAATATTTGGGAGAAATGTGTCTATTTTGTCTCTAATAGTTGATATTTTATTGTTAAAGAACTGCAGGAAATCATCAGAATGGAGCGTGGATGGAATAACTGGTTCCACGGAGGTGTGTCTGTTTGTCAGTTTGGCTACAGTACTGAACAGGAATCTAGGATTATTCTGGTTTTCTTCTATTATGGATGAGTAATATCTAGTTTTGGCTGTACGCAAAGATGGATTATACTTTATTAAGATATTTTTCCAGGCATTGAAAGGATGTTCTGAATTGGATCGCCGCCGTTTCCTCTAATTTAGGTGTTGTTTGTTTAATGGAGCGAGTGTCAGTGTTGTACCATGGGGAGGTTAATCTAACCTTAGTAGTTTTTAACTTAAGGGGGGCAACTATATCTAACGTAGTTTGTAGTGTGAGCATGGTACTATCGACTAACTCATCACTTATACTGGGACTAAATGTGTCCTTTACATAATCACATGACATAGACACAAATAGTGACTGAATTAACTCTGAGACAGCACGGTCACATAGTATCCTTTTCATTTGCGTTTTATTCACTGAGGTAGAAATATCCTCAAACAAAACCTGGAAGGTCATTAAAAAGTGATCTGAGAGTATGGGATTATGGGTAAAAACGACAAGGTCATTAATTTCAACACCAAGTGTTCAGATCAGATAGAGGGTGTGTCTGTGAATGTGGGTTGGTTTATTAACATTTTGGATAAAGCCTAATCCGTCTAGTAGGTCACTAAATGCATTACTAAGAGAGTCAGTGTTGTTGTCGACATGTATGTTAAAATCACCAACTATTATAATCCTATCCCAGTTACCCAAAACCCTTTACCTTTACCTAGAAACAGTTATCCAGAACCACTAGGGGTGGGAGAAAAAAAATCGATTCACATATGTATTGTGATTTTTTGTTTTACGAATTTGAAATCAACTTTTTGTTCAAAAGTAAATTTTTTTCCATAGTTAAATAATTCCTTTTAAGACAGGTGAAAAAAAATTATTGCATGTAAAGACCGTAGACGCCTGTATGAGTCACTCAGATGTATAATATGCATCATGGAATACCCTCACAGAAAGCACACAGACTACAGCTAGCTTATTATGGTATTAGCTTCAATAACACACCAGCGTTAAATAGCATTAACTTATGCACAGATAAACAATACACTATGATAATATCTATTCAACTGTATTGTGTTATTAATCTGACCTGGTGTCATTTACACACAGTAATAAACCAGGAGGATATGAATTAGAGTTGGCAAAAAGACGGTGCTTAGGACCAACACCTCAGCTAATTCTAAACACGGACTTTGGTGCATTCAGGACCGTCGTATCATCACTGGTGCGTTCAACACCGCAGGATATCTGAAAACTTAGAGAAAATGAGTTGTTCCTGAATAAATATAGTTAAACAATCAACAGTTATAGTGTGTGGTGTTTGTAACAGAAGGAAGAGCAGAGCTGGACATGTACACTTTAAAGTTCACTTTATTATGAAGTATGTTCATTTAAAGGCTCCTGTTTGTGTTGTGTGCAGATAAGTGGAGCAGTTTACTTCCCAAAGTCTGGTTCAAATATATTAATGCTGAATAAATCTGAACTGACTCACATATGATGTGCATTTTTTGGGGGAAATATGGCTCCTGTTATGATCTGTAGGCATCATCATTCAGCTTTTTCACCTGGTTTGGTGTTAAAAAGGCGAGGGAAAAATTGGGAATCGAAGAAATCCACCAAAAAAGTCGTAAAAGACTCGAATTGGCAAAAAATCGTCCCAGCCCGAAAAACCAGTTACCTACAACTAGTTACCTTGAACAAGATTCCTACAACCTGTTACCTATAGCTAATGCGCACCAGATGCAATGATCAATTTGAGTAAAGGTCAAAGGTCAAGGTCACAAGTAACTAAATGTTTAAAATCACATTATCAGTTAGAACTCAAGAACAGAGGATCACAGAACTTTCAGATTGGTACCAAACGATGCAGGATGAAGATTTCTACAATTCTCATATTTGGTGTTATCACCTACGACCAGTAGTTTTTGAGTTCAAAGGTGACATGTGGCAAAATTAACTTGTGTAACACTGTTTGTGTGTGTCAAACATAGACATATAACACTATAACTGAATCACACTGATGCATATGTACATATAATGAAATTATCAATGTTGCAAAAGGTCAAAGGTCAAGGTCGCATTTAGCAGAAAGGTCAAAATCATTTATTTGCTCTATTTAAACAACAGATTGTCATAGAAAATTGAGTTTGGCACAAAATAGGGACGAGATTAGGCATTCTCAGAATACTAGTTGGACAGATTTTTTAAGTACACCTTAGGAGTCATTGTGCCAAGTTTGGTGCTTGTATCATCAATGCCTGATTTTTCAACAATCCATAAATCTATGTGTGATGGTTTGTTTCTGCACACGTTTCAGTCTCGTAAAGAAATCCTGAAAATCCACACACGCCAGTGGAAACCTGCTCCATCCGACGACTTCCTGGATGAACTGGCCCAGAAATGTGTCGGTAAGAAAAGTTGAATCTGAATCTGAAGCGGTTTTTCACCCAGAGCTGGACTGTAAAAACATCACCATGTCATCTAAAAATAAAATATTGCAAGATAAGTTTTCTCCTGTAAAAACAAGTTATGTCTAAATGAATGCATTAACTCAGATTAATTCATCGTCATAATTAATCTGATTAAAATGTTTAATTCAATGGAACAGTTGTTTCCAGTTATCAGGCCTTGGTCGCGTACCACGTCGGGTGCGGGGCCTATTGATACTGCTTGCAGTTCGATCTGCTTCTGCTCTTTGAGCTCTAATTTGACCCCCTGAACATGCATGACACTTGCAGACACTTCAGAAGTGTGAAAAATTGCAAGTATTTATAGGTTACGTAAAAGTTGGTAAAATGTGTCTACAGCGCCACCTAGAAAAGGTGAAATAGTTTGTATTAGGCCAGATCACGCCCTAGTAAAGTTAGAGCTATGAAAACTGGTACACATGTTCGTCACATGATGATGAACAAAAAACCTTGTAATGGCCACGCCCATAAACCAACAATCTTGGATTGAAATTTTAAAAACTTTGAGTCATGGATTTTCGCTGTCATTGGAATTTAACGAACTCCTTCTTGGCCGTTGGGCCAAATGATCTCAAAATCAGTGAACACAATCTAGACAAGTGGGACTTCAAAAGTTATCCAAATTTTTTTGAAAAGTTGCATCGTGTTTGTGCTACGCTGTCGCAAAGTTTGCAAAGTTTTCAGGAAAAATGACCACTACATAAATTGTTTCAGCTCAGACATACAAACACCGATTTGGCTCAAATTTTACTCAGACATCTGTCTCCCGGGTCTACACCTGTTTGTCATTCAAAATTGTTATTTCGCACTCTAGCGCCCCCTACAGATTCACCAAATAACTGTCTCGGTCTTAAACCAGTTTATCAATAGAAATTGCGATTTTGCTCTACAGCGCCCCCTACGATATTGCCTTTACTAAAATGGCAATAGATCAGGCATACAAACACCGATTTGGCTGAAATTTGACTCGGGCGTCACGTGGGGAGGTGGTCGCCAGGGGAGGCCGTCGCGAGGGATGGCGAAGGCCTTTGAGACTGCCTGCAGTTTTAATTTAGAGTTTAAACCGTTGAATAAACATGTTTATTCCATATATAGATGGAATAAACAATGGATGAACAATAACTTTCTAAAACCCAATACAAATAAAACAGAACTCCTCATAATTGGGCCCAAACCACCCCTTCCCCCCATCCAGAACATTTCGCTCCTCCTTGACGGTCGTCATGTCACTCCTTCCCCCTCTGTCTGTAACTTCGGCATCATCATGGACCCCACCCTGTCCTTTAAAGCTCACATTAATCATGTCACCAAACCTTTCTTCTTTCACCTCCACTACATTGCTCATCTCCACCCTTCACTCTCCCTCCCCACATTCATTCATCCCCTCTAGACTGGACTACTGCAACAGCCTCCTCTTCGGCCTTCCTTCCGCACAGCTACAAAAACTACAATACATTCAGAACTCCTCCGCCGCCTCCTTGAGGGAACATATCACCCCCATCCTCACACAGCTTCACTGGCTCCCGTTCATAACCGTATACACTTTAAACTCCTCCTTACCTTCCAGTCCCTTCATAACTTGGCCCCTCCTTACCTTTCTGACCTCCTCCAACAGCACCGCCCCACCTGTCATCTTCACTCTGCTAATTTAAACCTCCTCATGCCCACCTTCCGCACCAAGAATCAGACTTTGGCGGACCGAGCCTTCGCAGCTGCCAACCCCCCAACTCTGGAACTCTCTCTCACTACCCATCAGGAACTCAGACTCACTATCCACATTCAAATCCTGCCATAAAACCCATCTTTTCAAACTGGATTTTGCTTTTTTTTTTTTTTTTTTTTTTTATCTTATTTTATTTTACATTATTTTTAATGCATTGCTTGTTTGTCTGTTATGTAAAGCGTCTTTGAGTGTCCAAAAAGCGCTATATAAGTTTGAGGGATTATTATTATTATTATTGTCATATTTTTAATGCTTTGGATTTTAGCACTTTTTGGATTTTTTTTGGGGGGCCATTTTGGTTTTTCTTAGTGCAATTTTTTTTATTTTGTGTGAAATTTGAGTAAAAGAACAGGCGACCAAAAACATATTCTTCACACTCTGCAAGGCAAAGTTTTCTTTTCACTGAAGCACCTCCACATTAAAATACCCTATTAACCTGAAACATATGTTAGTCTGGATTCTGCTAACAATAGGCTAATGTTAACACTAGGCTAGTACTTACACTATGCTAATGCGAACACTAGGTTAATACTAGCACTAGGCTTATATTTGCACTCCGCTAATGCTAACACTAGGCTAATACTAGCACTAAGATAATGGTACCACTAGGCTAATGCTAGTACTAGCCTTTATTCGCACTAGACTAATGCTACCACTAGGCTAATACTAGCACTAGGGTAATGGTAGAACTAGGCTAATGCTAACACTAGGCTAATACTAGAACTTAGCTAATGCTAACACCAGGCTAATATTTACACTATGCTAATGCTAACACTAGGTCAATACTAGCACTAGGCTTATAATTACACTAGGCTAATGCTAACACCAGGTTAATACTAACACTAGGATAATATATGCATTATGCTAATGCTAACACTAGCAGTAGGATGATGCTAACACTAAGACAATGGTAGCATTAGGTTAATGGTAAATGGTCACTTCTTTTCCACCTTCATGGTGCTCAAAGCTCTTTACATTAGCCTCACATTCACCCATTCACACACACTCATACACCAGTAGGTTTCTAAGGTTCTGTCAGTCCTACTGGGAGACTAAGTCAGGGTTCAGTGTCTTGCTCAAGGACATGTGGAGAGCCAGAGCCAAGGGCGACCCACTCCACCAACTGAGCCACAGCCAATGCTAACACTGGACTAATATTTGCACTATGCTAATGCATGATTTAATTAATTAATTAAAATGAAAAATAAAAATCATAAATCAATAAAGTAAAAAAAACTAGTATGTTAAATAAATATGAAATAATTTAATGAATTCAAATAAAGACTAAAAATCAATCATAATATAAATAATACGGCCGCATCAGTATATGTATTCGTACTGAACTGTTGAAAACAGACGGGTTCAGTACAGCCCTATATCGAACGAATACAGTCACATACATGTCCAGACACAGTGATGAGGCGTCTCTGATTGGCTCAGAATGTATGAACGAACACTCCCCCCTCCCCTCTCGCTCTCTGTGTGTATTTATCTTTACCAGAGTATCATACAGCTAGGGTTGGTTCCGTCGCTTGATTTAAAAATGTGCAGGAAATAAACAAGGCTTTATTTCCACAGAGAGCACACGAACCAGTTTGATCCAACATTTTTTTCCAGTTTATGCAGCAGCTACTCTGGCGCCGTCTTCTCTTGTAGATGCTAATGCTAATGCTACTTCAGATTCACTGCAATGGGGGACGGACTTAACCTCATGTGGGTGAGGCCAATGTCCCTTTAACATGTAGTGGACAGACTGTCTGGTTTCTCTGTTGTTTTTTATGAATGATGTTAAATCTATCCAGTGGAGGGGAACGCCACACAGCAAACGCAGCATGTGTTGGTAAGTCTGGGTGACCCATCAGATTCCAAAAGGAGTGTGGAAAAGTGGTTTTCAGTGGAATGATACCTTGAAGATGTTGGAAAAAGGTTTTTTTTACTGTTTAAAAGGAATTCATTATTTCTAATTTCAACATTTGGGTAATCATTTAAGAATATATCATTTAACTTACTGGTACCAAGCAGCACTTATTCACTGTTTCCATTTGTATATTGACTTTTTTTTTGTTTCATAATTACTGCGCTAAGGAAGAAAATAGTTTTACATTTTGTTTCCATACTGTACCGAAAATTAACCGAACTGTGACTTCAAAGCCGAAGTGCGTACCGAACCTTTATTTTTGTATACCGTTACACCCCTATAATTTAATATAATTATTTTTTGCACTCAAATGTCCCACAACAAAAAACACAGAGAAAATATGGAGAACATGTGAAAATGCACCAGAATTCACAAAAAGTGATGAAAAATCAAAAACATTCAAAAACTAAAATACAGAAAAATTTTAAAAAAATTTAAGAAATCTGAATATATTTAATTAACATGTTTATTCAACACCTGAAACAGTTACAACTGTAAACAACTGTAAACAACTAAACAACTGTTTAATTGACTTGAGACTTAAATAGAATCTGATAAAAATGTTCATCAGATTAATGACGATAAATTAAACTGAGTTAATGAGTTAAATTTGACAGAACTGGGAAAAAAAAACCCAAAACAAAACAAAACTAGAGTAGAAAGTAGAATAATTGGCTGCCAGGAAGGAAAAAGAAGCCACTGCTCATCCATGTGCCCCCCCCCCCCTCTTTTTCTTAGGTTACTGTGGCGCTGACCTCCGGGCGGTGTGCACTGAGGCGGCATTGTGCGCTCTGCGGCGCCGCTATCCTCAGATCTACGGAACGCCGCAGAAGCTGCTGCTGGATGTCTCCTCCATCTCTGTAGGCAGCAGCGACTTCGCCTCGGCCATGAGCGGGATGCGTCCAGCTGCACACCGCGCCGCCGCCGTGCCCACCAAACCGCTGAGCGCGGTGACGCAGCCGCTGCTGGCTGCTGCCCTGGACCACGTCATGGACAGACTACGGCGGCTGTTTCCGCACTCCGAGCTAGGCACGAAGACCCAGAAGCAGCCAGGTGAGGGCCACGGCCCCTGCTATAGGCCAGCAGGGCCAGTGCTGAGGGTCCCCAGAGTAGGCAGGGCCCTCATCTGAGGAAAATTCTACTGTCCTGTATTTATCTGTAGTATTTCATCTGTTTATTACATCAGCACCTTCATGGTGCTCAAAGCGCTTTACATTACATTACACACACACACCCATACACCAGTAGGTTTCTAAGGTTCTGTCAGTCTTACTTAGGCTCCCACCCAAGTCAGGGTTCAGTGTCCAGGGACACAAAATATGGACAGTCAGAGCTGGGACGCGAACCCCCAACCTCTAGGTCATTGGGCCAAGAGGTTGGCCCAATGACCAACTGAGCCACAGCTGCCCTGTGTGACAGACAAACGGACTCGAATTGAATACCTCCTTGGGGTAGGTAAAAAAATAACATGGAATATGTCATCACTTTCACCCAGTGGTATTGAATATAACGTGAACAACTAAGAACAACTCGGGGTTCAGTGTCCAGGGACACTTCAACATATGGACAGCCAGACTACACAATGACTTCTTGTGTAGAACTGACATATGAAGATATCACCATTGACTTAAATAAAAAATACTTAGTCGTTCACATTATATTCAATACCACTAGGTGTCACTAATTTGAATGACAACATATAACTTGCCTTGGTACTTGACTCTTGAACGGCAGCTTGATGATGACATTTTTTGCAGAGCTTGTAAATTAGTAACCTGACTGTCGCCATCTGGTATCACAATACCATCTGGGACCCCTTCCACAACCAATTAGTTTTCAAAAGAGGGGCCTTTTCTAAAATCCTTGCATATGATTAGATGAAGAATCTGTCCGTTGCCTTGACTGACACGCCGCTTCAGCCACTCACGAACTCAGGCCGTGACGTAGCTCAGAGCAACAGTAGGAAGAAGAGCCATACTGCAGCAGACCACCATCAAAACAAAGGCCACAGTATGACTGCACCTAAACACACCGCTGTGTTGTCTGGAAATTACCATTGTCGTATGTGTAGGCAAAATCTGAGGAGAAAAGTCAAGATTGCCAACAGCCAGTGGATATTCTTTCAACTTCTCTATGGAAAACGGGAAGACCAGAACTTTGTCTTAACGTGTCAGATGTTCCAGAAAATTCCTCTGGCATATGTCTGAAAAGCCTTGGCTTGGTTGGGAGACATCAGAGTACTCTGAACACTATTAGGGAATGACAAAAAGCTGAAGAGGAACCCAGTGCCCAACAGACCATGGAGGCATCAGCCACAACGCCACCCAGTCATGGGAAGTCCCACTCAGCGAGACTGATTGGCTCCTTCGTTTGTCAGAAAGCCTGAACTACACGACACTCAGATGGTTGCATGAACCTAGCTTGTAGTTTGGCAAAACGCAGCCAGATCCCAGGTTATGTGAGTCAGGTTAGTAAATTAGCTGCCAATTTCTGAAAAGTGGTTTCCCATTCTTTCGTTGAAGGAAGCAAGCATGCTAACTATGCTAGCAAGCTTCATGGCAAAGTGAATATAATATTCTTTAAAAACAGTCTCTTGGCATAGCAGCTACAGCAGTTGTGCGGTGTTCAGTAATAAAAAAAATGTAAATAAATAGTAGTCCACTCCTTATTAAAGACTGGACACTCTGTCCAGTTTTCTTTTCTTAACTCCACTCATCTTTACAGAAGAGCTGAGGGGTCAAAGACTAAAGCGCAAATGTGGAGAATTACGCGACACCTCAACAAAGGTCAAAGTTTCTAATAAACAAAGTTTATTATCATATAAAATATAATATTCTTCAAGTTTGGCAGGCCGGATTGAAAAGCTTAACAGGGCACATATGAACACCAGGCTTTAGTTTGCCCATCCCTGATATAAGAGATAGAATTTTGTTGCATATTTGTGACAGTAGGTGGTCAGGGGTTTGGTCTTATTAGCCAGCTAGAATTCCTGTTAGCCAGAATGTGAAACCAAAAAAACCGGCAAGTAAACAGACTGCACTTATATAGCGCTCTTCTTCATGGTGCTCAAAGCACTTTACATAAGCTTCACACTCATACACCAGTAGGTTTCCAAGTTTCTGTCAGTCCTACTGAGAGACTAAGTCAAGATTCAGTGTCTTGCCCAAGGACACTTCGACATGTGGACAGCCAGAGCAGGGATACGAACCGCCAACCCTTGAGTCATTGGATGACCTACTCTACCAACTGAGCCACAGCTGCCCCAAGTGACATCTGTGGATCAGTAGTTGTTACATTTTATTAATTGAAAGTCATTCTGTCAAATTCTGAACACTTTGAATCATTTAATTTCATCAGTTTCCTGGTGTACTTGAACAGATGCTTGTGTGTTTCCTCCTCCACCAAACTACAAACTAATGAGAGTAAATTTTCAACTGTCAATCAGAAACAACCACTAGTATCCATGACGATCGTCTGATGTGCAAGGGAGACGAAGGGTCCGCCCCCAATATTTCCACCCAATCACAGAACAAGACATTCCTGAACTTTGGCCGGTGAGTGGAACCACCACAGTGGGTACTAACAGTACAACAACACAAACAACAATATACCTGTAGATAACTGATATAAACTAGACTTTCATACATTTCCTGAAGGAAATGTAACCCGTGTGCTTGTTTCTTGATCGTTGGTGGAGTTGTGTCTGGTGAAAGGAAGAAATATCTGCTGTTCACTTCATACGTGGAATCTGTTTGTCAGTGTTTGTGGAAAGAGTCAGTTCTATTAAAGCTCCTCCTATTTTCTGTGAGTAAAGGACTTTCTCTGTTGCCAGGGAAACTGGCCTGGAGTTACACATGCAGACACACAGAGAGCTAATTTGGAGTAAAGCCTGTGTGAATGTTAAACCATGTTAAATCAACCTCTGAACTCCTGCAATTTTGGGGAAAACTGTCAGTCATGTTAAAGCCCCGCCCACAGTGTTGGTCAATCATGTTAAAGCTCCTCCCACAGTCTTAATTGTCTGCAGGTGTTTCACCATGGCACTGTTGCCATGGTGATGAGCAGTGGGAGGAACTTCAAAGGGCAGACTCATAGACAGCTCCACACTCTGTTACATGGAAAAAATAGGTGTGAACATACTGCCGAACTCCTGCGATTTTTGGGAAAAAACTAAATAATTGGTGAAAACAGCTGATCATGAGTGACAGGAGGGTCTGAGGAACAAGTACATGTACTTTTTATGTGTGTACTGTGAAAAATAAATAAGTTAGAACAATTTAAAAACACTGAACTCAACATGAGACAGAAATGATTTTTCCAATAGAAGTCTATTGACAGAAATCCCTGACATCATCCCAAACAGGTTCCTGTCATTTCACTTTAAAAAGAGCTAGATCTTCAAACCCTGGTTTGTTTGAATTCTCACAACCATGGCAACATTTGTGGAAAATATTGTTTGTCTACTATTTATGGTTTTGCCGTGAGGACGAGTTATTAAGACAAAAAGTCAGATATACCCCTGTGCCTTGCATTAGATGAAAGCACACGAGACATGATAATATACCTGTCGATAACTGATATTGACAATATGCCTGTAAAGTAAAGTACTTTAATTGTCATTATACATTGTACAATGAAATAAGGTTCTGTCAGTCCTAATGGGAGACTAAGTCAGAGCTCAGTGTTTTGCCCAAGGACACTTTGACATGTGGACAGCCAGACCCGGGACCACCAACCCCTCTGTCATTGGGTGACCTACTCTACCAAGTGAGCCACAGCCACCCGTATAAAATACAGTTTTTGACTTTTTTTGAGGAAAATCAACTGATGAACATAATCTTGTCGAATTACAATTTCAAAGATCAATTTTATTTATAAAGCCCCTAATCACAACAAAGTCGTCTCACAGGGCTTTACACAATCAACTACAGAAATAAATAAAAAAAAAAAGTCCCAAGCATCCCCTGTCCTAAGACTGTCCTTCTCTGCAAGAAAAAATTTCAAAACCCAGTGGGAAAAAGAAGAAACGTTGAGGAGAACCACACTGAAGGAGAGATCCACTCCCATGGACGGAGAGGCTATAGATGAACGTCCATTTCTAAGAACACTAATGTCAATGAAACTATGTCCACTGCTTTGATTAAAAACTCTTTCAGATGCTGCGCTGGTGTGTGGTTTAAAGAGGGTTAGGGGTTTGGGAATCATCTATTTTTAGCTAACATCACTAAACAACCAAATTGGACTTAACAATTAGTGATTAATATTCAGACTCACCAGGGGGTCCTGTATAGACCCCCCTTGGGGGTAGTGGTGGCTCTCTTCACAGTGTCTGCGTGGGGAGCCATCGATGACAGGATCTGCAGTGACTCGCCTGTGCTGACCTGTGACTCTGGACCTCCTCCCTTGCCTGTTTGGTGGATGGACCTGTCCACCCCCCCCTCCTTCATTTATAAATGGACGTTCATCTATAGCCTGTCCGTCCATGGGAGTGGATCTGTCCTTCAATGTGGTTCTCCTTAAGATTTCTTCTTTTTCCCACTGGGGTTTGGAGGTTTTTCTTGCCGAGAAGGAGGGTCTAAGGACAGGGGATGCTTGGGACTTTTCATATATCTCTGTACTTGATTGTGTTTCTGTAAATCCCTGTGAGACAACTTTGTTGTGATTTGGGGCTTTATAAATAAAATTGAATTGAATTGTACGAAGTGAACTGACAGGAAGTCATGTGACATCAAAGTACCAGGGTTACAGAGTCCCTCATGGGTCGTCTTTACAAACCTGTGTATATTAGACCCATAACTTTACCATTTTATTTAGCCAGGAGCTCACTGTTGACCTTTATTTTCTGTTAAAACACACACCGTACGTGTTCACACTTAATGGACTGGTTAAGTCTCGTCCTGTGTTTTGCAAATCTGTGGGCTCCTTCAAAATAAAACGATTCGGCTGTGTAGATCAAACATGGATCCAAGGTTTCAACCACGAATATGCTTTCATGGTTTCATATGCTTATTTTGTCACTTCCTGTCTGCTACCTGCCCACATTTCCTTTAACTTTACCTCTGCCTGTACCTCCAAACATCAGCAGATCAGCCTCCGGTTGGAAGTTTTGACGTTTATTTAAAATAAATGCTATGACATTGTTTAGCCACTTGTTCCGCAGATATAAAGAAGAGTGTCAGGATTGGGGTGAGGTGAAGGAGGACTCCAATGCACAGTGCTGAAGGGTGAAAAGAATTTAATAACAAACTAAGAAACATAAAGACAAGACAGAGACAAAACCAAACCAAAACCTGGGCTTAGAATGGCCAGAGTCCGTGGTGATGATGAATGTCCAGGTTATGGTGACTGAGGAGATGACAAAATGTCTGGGTTATGGAGGTGACAACATAGAATGGTCCCGCACTGGCAACTGCAAGCCTCACTGCTTTCATAGTTGCAGACGAGGAATGGCTTGCAGCTGCGCAATGCAGGACCAGGTGGATATGGAGATGACTGGGGGAAAGGTCACCGGAGCAGAGGTCATGACAGTACCCCCCACCCACCTAAGGGGCGGCTCCTAACGCCCTTAAAAAACAAACAAAAAAAAAAAACAAAGACCCCCCCCCCCATTGTCCAACACTCAAAAAATACAAGTATTGTGTCTCTGGGCAGGGTGGCGTGGAAACCCCATGGACAGGGTGGTATGGAAACCCCCTGCATGGAGCGGTGTGGTAACCCTATGGGTGGAAGACCCTCTGGACTGAGTGGCCTGGGTTGGTAGCAGAGCAACAGAAATGGTCTGACTGAGGACCAAGGAGACTGAAGACTGATTGGGTGGGGTCACCACGGACTCTGGCGGGGAGCGACAAGATGGAACAGACAAGGCACTAAACAAAGACAGAACAAAACGAGGGAACAAAAGGACCAGGCCGACATGGGGGCACAAGGGAACCGTGATACCGACCCAAACACCGCAAGCAGGTCCGGGGCGATACCGGGTTGAACATGGGGAAAATGTCCGGGATGAGACCCGGCCAACAGGGCAAAAAAGGTCCGGGGCGAGACCCGGCCCAACACGACAAAATGTCCGGGGCGAGACCCGGCCAACACGACAAAAAAGGTCCGGGGCGAGACCCGGCCCAACACGACAAAAGGTCCATGGTGACACCCAGCCAGACACGACGAACAGGCCCGGGGAAAGGAAGAGAGGGGATGTCTGGACCCAATAACCAGTACCCATTCCCTGAACCAGTGTTCCCCAAACAACCAGTGCCACCATAGGCAACTGGTAATAGGGACAACCGGCCCTGGGCGGACTGAAAACAGGGCCCAGACCCAAAAGGGAAAAATCTGAAGGGGAGAAAAGCAACAGGCAGAGACAGGGGACAAGAGCCAGCAACGGGCAACAGACGCCAACAACGGGCAACAGGCAGGGACAGGGGACAGAAGCCAGCAACGGGCAACAGGTAGAGACAGCCAGAAACAGGGAACATACAGCGAAGACTCAAAACCCTACGCTGACTACAAGCTAGACAAGAAACCAAGCTAGACCGAAAAGACAGAACCAGAGACAACCGAAAAGACAGAACCAGAGACAGCCACAGACAAAAAAGGACTGAAGACTAAATAGACAGAAAAAGACCAAACTAGACAGAAAAAGACTGAAACTCGGAACGCTAACCAAAAACTCGGAACGCTAGCCAAAAACTCGGGATGCTAGGCAGACACACGGAACGCGAGGCAGACACACGGAACGCGAGGCAGACACATGGAACGCGAGGCAGACACAGAACGCGAGGCAGATACACAGAACGCGAGGCAGATACACAGAACGCGAGGCAGATACACAAAATGCGAGGCAGATACACAGAACGCGAGGCAGATACACAGGACACTAGGCAGATACGACTAGCAGGGAACAGGACACAGGACGGGACAGAAAACAAGACTGGACTGACTCTAGACTGATGAGACTGGGGAAAACTAAAACAAAACAGGTCCCGTCAGCACTGGCAGAGTCTTGATGGTTGGCGGGACCATTCTGTCAGGATCGGGGTGAGGTGAAGGAGGACTCCAATGCACAGTGCTGAAGGGTAAAAAAGAATTTAATAACAAACTAAGAAACATAAAGACAAGACAGAGACAAAACCTGGGAACGAACGACCAGAGTCCGTGGTGATGATGAAGGTCCAGGTTATGGAGGCGACAACATTGAATGGTCCCGCACTGGCAACTGCAAGCCTCACTGCTTTTATAGTTGCAAACGAGGAACGGCTTGCAGCTGCGCAGTGCAGGGCCAGGTGGATATGGAGATGACTGGGAGAAAGGTCACCGGAGCAGAGGTCATGACAAAGAGAATGGCTGAACCTCAGGAAACCAATTCACGGCCATAAATCTGGGCCATCAGGCCGTTCATAGTCAGTTTTACTGACACAGACTGATAACCAATTTAAATCTGTTTATCTTTACACCCCTAATATATATCTATATATAATTCAACAAATGTGTACCTGTAGTGTATGATGTTTGTGTGTAGAACTCCTAACAACTCCACCAAATGATCTAACATTAGGAGGGAGACTTTCCAGTACTATGGTGGATTACAGTATAAAGTTTCACACCATTACGACAAACAACAACAAAGATCTTAAACTCATTTCATTGATCTATAGAACTTTGCCACTCTGAGCAGTGATGCGCACATTGCCTCAGTCCCGCCTGCTGATTTGGCTACAGCTGCACCGTAGTGCATGACCAACAACACAACTGTGCTACACGCCGCTAACAACTTCAGTCCCTCCAGGAATTCACAGACATTTTTGTCATTGTTGCAGCCACAGCAAGTCCGGTTGTGACCAAGGCTATTATTACAATGCATTCCCACAAGTTAAACAAGGTCCATAATTTAGTGAATTAACAGGTGGAACGTTCAATTCACCTTCAGCTGAACATTGCACCAATTTTAATGACTGTTGGCTCATCCACCGTTCAGCTTTGTCACTTCACTTTTACACCCTTTTAATTTTTCATCATTTTTTTTAGATCTGTCATTAGATTCTCTCTGATTTTTATTCCCTGTTGGTGCTGCAGCGCCTCCTTAAACCTGTGTCATTCTTGTAGGAGTGCTGTACAACAGCCCACCTCCCACCGTCCCAGAATGCTCCTGGCCGGTCGTCCGGGGGCGGGACAGACGTCCCATCTGGCGCCGGCAGTGCTTCACGCCCTGGAACATTTCACTGTCCATAGTCTGGAACTGGCCGTGCTGTTTGGAGGCAGCAGCGCCTCCCCAGAGGAGGCCTGCGCTCAGGTGAGTGCTACCCAACACGAGCCACACTCCCAGGAAAACTAGTTGCGCACCAGGGAAACTAGCTACACCCCAGGGAAACTGGCCATGCCCCAGGGACACTAACCACGCCCCAGGAAAACAAACCCAGATATGATATTATTTTCAGAAGCAAAGAAAAAAAGCTGTGGTTAATTAATATTCATTTGAAATAGAGGAATTAAAGTTGAATTTCAAGGTGTTGTTCTTTTTCTGTTGAGTTGTTGGTCTGTTTTTCCATTTGGTCCGTTTTTATTTTTATTTCTTTTTTCTTAATTCAAGAGAAATTAAAATTATAAATGAAATAAACACAAATTAGTGGTTCTGGGCACAATAAGCCCCGCCTCCTCACATACGTTTAGCTCTAAATGGACACCTTCCTCTGAAAATGTCAGACTATGGATTTGGCCTTTCATGATCACTCGAGGTCAAAGGTCATGATGCCGTTTTGGAGCCAACATGTAGTTTCCTGTCTGTCAACAATAGTCACTGAGTACTTATCAATAATAACTGAGTACTTATCAATAATAACTGAGTACTTATCAATAGTAACTGAGTATTTATCAATAGTAACTGATCACCACTAAACACCAGTCTGTTTGCAGTTACCACCATTTAAAATCATGTGACCCTGACTTTGACCTTTCAAGATCACTGAAGGTCAAAGGTCACGGTGTCATTTTGAAGCCCATACCAGGTTTCCAGTTTGTCAATAAGAGTAACTCAGTCTCTACCTGCTGTTTTTTCTGTTATAGTCCATTTGAGTTTTTTAGGTATTGACCCAGTGACCTGTCACCTCTTGGGTCAACAATAGGTCAAAATCTATCCACGCAGGATGTAGGATTTAAGGACCAACATGTTGGTCTTGATTGAAAGTCTGTAAGATGAAGAGGTCCAAAGTGATATCCAAAATTAGGTTTTGACCTTTATTGTGACCTTTGACACTAGAGTCTTCAAATGTGTCCTTCAAGGTTCTGATGTCAATGCACATCAACAGTTACATGCTAAACTGAATATACAGGAAGAAAAAGGACATTCATGACCTTTGACCTATCTCTGATCATTGTGAAAACACACTGAACCCTTTGTTAGTCTCCCAGTAGGACTGACAGAACCTTAGAAACCTACTAGTGTATGAGTGTGTGTGAATGGGTGAATGTGAGGCTAATGTAAAGAGCTTTGAGCACCATGAAGGTGGAAAAGAACTATAGAAGTGCAAAACATTTGCATTTATTTTATGAGAAGTTTTGTCCATGTGACCTGTAGTATGGGATTTATTTTCGTGGATCTAGGTCAAAGGTCAAGGTCAATAAAAATATAAAAGCATTGTCAGTGTCCAGTACTTGAACAGTTTTAATGTGATTAATTTCAAACTACTTGTGTAAATATAGATTTGAAATAGGGTTCATAACACTGAATATTAGACAGAAAAAGACTTGACCTTCATGGTCAGTGCCCAAGGTCAGAGTTGACCAAATATTACCCATTTTTTGTTTATGTTTGTACTGTGTGGAGTAGTAGCTCATATTAAAGCTAATAAACAGTGTTTTCAGGATCCATGATGATTTTATCCATATGACGTCATCATGACGTTCTGATTTGGTCAAGTATCGTATTATGCACAACATTTCATTTTTTTTTTTTGTTTATTTGTGCTCTCAGGTTTTCTGCGAGGCCAAGCGAACATTTCCCAGCATCCTCTACCTGCCTAACATCCATCAGTGGTGGGAGTCAGCGGGGGGGGCGCTGCGCTCCTCCTTCCTCACCCTCCTGGAAGGAATCCCCTCCTTCTCTCCCATTCTCCTCCTCTCTACCTGCAGCGTCCACCTCCACCAGCTGGAGCCAGAGGTGGGTGGACATATGTCCACTGTAATGCATTAACTAACACATTAAGCTTAGCTTACCAGACTAGCATCAATGATGAATAGCGTCAACAGTCATCTAATCAACCTAATGTCATGATGAAATAAGAAAATGTGAATATACAATTACATAACACAGATTATTGTTTCCATTTTGTTGTTAGCGTGCTAATGGCTGTCAGCATTGATGATATGCTAGCAGTACCATTAGCCTACTTAAACTTTATGTAACCTTCGATCGAGTCATTATAGCCCATCAGCAAGGCAGCCCAGGGAATATTGCAGTCCTTACACGCCCATTTTTCAACAATATCGATCGTTAACTCCGCCATGATGGAGAGATTGGTGGTCCAAACTGCTGGCATGTTGGTGACCCAAATGTTCACTGAAGCTAGTGATTGACAACGTACAGAACTGTGTACATCTGTTTAACTTCCGTACCCATAACGCGTAAAAAGTGGCTGCCAGGTGAATAAAGCGAATTGTACGTGTTATAACTTAATGATTTTGACAATTATTATGAAAACGGCAACGTTTGTTTCAACAGAGTAAGATTGTGTTTAGCTACAGGTTATGGGGTCTGATCAGACATTACAATGTTCCCACATTAAGCAAACCATCCAGGACCGTTGATGCAGAAAGGGGAAGCAGAAACAGACAATGTCTGACAGAACAGTTGTCTGCACTTAGGGGGACAAAGGCACACCGCCCAAAGATGGCCCTCCTGCAAAGTCCCCAGCTGTGGCAGTGACCCCTGCTTGGGGACTGTGGTTGTGTACCCCAGGTGTATCAATTGCAAAGCGACCCTCAGACAGGCGTAGCCCTGGGGGAGAGTGTCGGAACAATGAGATGTCAGACTAATGCTACTATCCCACGTGTTCCAACTCAACAGTGTTGTCAGTTATTGTGAATAAGCTCATTATCATTTGAACATTTGAATTTATTGTGAAGATGTTTAATAAAACTCTGACTGACTGACTGATCTGACTGTTTTGTTTCACATAATGCGCCTTATAGTCCAGTGCATCTTTAGCATAGCCGCACTAGCCCCCCCTAGTTGCGGCACATCTAATGTGCTACCATAGTAGTCTAGTTTCGCTCAATGTAACTTTTGGCTAGATTTCCCTGAAACTGATCGACCAATCACGGTGAAGTATAGAGTCAGAGAGCGGGCGTAAGAAAGTGACACTGCAACAATTTGGAGACAGACAATAGGTGTAGATTTCCTTTTACCAAAAATGAGTAAAGAATGTGAGAAAACGTCAGCAATCTTTAAATTCTTTTGACAGAAGCGACAACAATCGTTCAGCTCCATAATCCACCATTTTGTTTAGTCATTCCTAACTTTCTCCGGACTCCTCCGTGAACTTTCCGGCGCTCTAACTACATCATCCTAAAGATTACGCTGTAGTACCATCCTATTGCAGACAGAGGGATTTGAAAGACAACCTTTTAGCCCTGCCTCCCCTGACTATGAAGCACCACTAGACCCATACATGGAATAAATAGGGATAGTGCGGTTCCCAGCCAATGTTGGGGCGAGATTAAAAATCAACCATTCATTGACACTGTGCTTTATAGTGTGGAAAATATGGTATTTGTATTAATATTATTGCTGTTCTTATTGTTGTTGTTGTTTATTCATGCTGTTGCTTCATCACATGTTTCGTTCTGTCATTTCACTAAACTCTGGGCCCAATCCCACATACAAAATGTAGGGGGAGGGGTAATGGGGTGGGGCCAACTGTTGCAGTGTCATTGAGCCTCACCTTGTAGACACTACATTCCTGTTCAGGTCCGTTCTTTGTTCCGGGAAGACTATGGTGAAGTTTACGGCATGGGAGTTCCCACCAAACAGGAGAGGACCCACTTCTTCCAGGACCTAATTGTGAACCAGGCTGCTGAGGCTCCACCCCCAAACCCCAAACCTGGTAGGTGTTTCTGTTCTGTTACTGGTCCAAACCAAACGTAGGCTATGTTGGAAACCGCATACTACATATTAGGGCATTAAGAAACATGTTGAAGAGTTGACACGTCGTAGCACAAGTGGACTTTCTCTCTCTCTCTCTCTCTCTCTCTCTCTCTCTCTCTCTGCATAAACACAGTCAGACCTAAACCAGACCTAGCTGCTGCAGGTAAGACAGTTGTGGTGGGCTAATAAAACCAAAGAGAGTGACAGACACACATCGCCTGTGTGTCTGTTTTGCTTCACCTTAGATGAAAAAAAAATGTCACGGCCATCTGAAGAAGCATTCACTAGTTAATCTGCGTGATATAACCAGCAGCCACTAGCTATTCTGATCAGCAGCACAGACAACGCGCTCCTTTTTTCCAAACATGATGTGGACAGTGTGGTGTGCGTCTTGGCCACTGCCTTAAACTTTTTGCACTTAATATAAAAAGTGAGGACCCGTGACAGACGTCTGGACGGTCCAGTTTTAGAGCCGTGGGTCCAGACAAAATGTGGACATATGTTCACCTAGCGATGTTGTTCAGTTAAATTCAACAGAAAACTCTTTGCTAATGTTAGCCTTTGTTTTGTTGGAGTTAAAATGTTGATGCTTGTGTTTTGTCAGTGGACATTGTTACGTTGCTGGACAGACGTGTGTCTGTGTTTTGTTGTTGTTGTTTTTTTGTAGCCCCGTGTCTGTGTTGTTCCTCAGCTGACAATGTGATGACATCATCACGACACGTAGACTCGACTCCAACTTTATTGACAGATAGGTCGACTTGAAAAAAAAATACAGTCATTAATACCCTACTACATACTACAAACTGTTTACAAAATATCGTACGACATGATTACCCACAATGCATTGCGCTCTTATCCGACCAAAAGTCAACAGGGTGAAGCTTATTTCATTTGCCCTCTAAACTCTTTAAATACATCATTTCGTTGATTTTTTTTCTTTAAATCAGGTGAGAAAGTGTCTCTCTATGTCAGGGGTGTCAAACATGTGGCCCGGGGGCCAAATGCGGCCCGGCAAAGGTTCCAGGATGAATTTGCAAAGTGCAAAAATTATATGGAACTGATTTTAGTTCAGGTTCCACATTCAGAACAATATGGTCTACAGTCAAATTATAGCAGAATAACGTATTAAAAGAATTACTCTGTATTTTCTTCTAATTTTGATGTGAAAATAATGTAGATTATGCCTATAATAAATAATGACAACTTCAAACTTCTGTCTTTCTTATAGTGAAAAAAATAACATTAAATTGGGAAAATATTCATACTTACGAACTATCCTGTAACAATAAAATGTGAAAAACATGAATGAATATGAACAAACTGAAATTTCTAAAGAAAATTAAGCACAATTTGAACAGTTAAGTGTCTTTGTAGTAGATCTGATCCATAATACAAATGCATAAATGATCAGTTGAAGGATAATATTGTTAGACTTACATGTATTTTTCTTTCACAAAAAATTCACAAACTTAAATTTTCTGACTTAAAAGGTCTTAAAAACACCCATATTTTCATCCCAGGTCTAAAATTGTAATTACTCAAGTCTTACATTTTTTTTACGTCCCCTCTGTCCATTCTAAGGGAAGTGTCTGTAGAAGAAGAAAAGTGTCTGTTGCTGTTTCTACGGTCAGCTGCTGAAAACTAATTATTTGGCAGCTCAGTGTCTTTCAGGTTTTTTTCAGGTTATTCAAACCTTGTTTCTTGGATAGTTTTTAAAGCAAGCTCATAAGGTAATAGGGTTTGTTTGCACTAAAACAAACACAAAAAATTGGAATTGTAATTTTTTTCTAGGTTAATATGCTATTGTTTTACTGGAGATTAAATTGGGCTGAATATGGCCCCTGAAAGGAATGAGTTTGAGACCCCTGCTTTAGATGCTGAACGTTCATTTGTCTAAATACCACCTTCAACTCTCCCATCCTCATTTTCATCTCATCTTTATCTTAAGTGGCCCAGGATCTGGAGGTCCTCCCCCTGGCCCCGCCCCCTCCACCCAGTCAGCTGACAGAGCAGGAGCGCCTCCGTTTGGAGGAGCAGGAGGAGGACGTACTGCGGGAGCTCCGTCTCTTCCTGCGAAATGTCACAGAGCGTCTGTTTCTGGACCCACGCTTCAAGGCCTTCACCGAACCTGTGGACGAAGACGAGGTGAGGGCTTTTAGTGGGTTTACTTTGAGTTTTAGTGGGTTTACTTTGAGTTTTAGTGGGTTTACTTTGAGTTTATTGGGTTTACTTTGAGTTTTAGTGGGTTTACTTTGAGTTTCATTGGGTTTTCAGCTCCAGACAGAAACTAACAATAAACACTGTGTCAGACTATAGCTCCCAGGATACATTTCATCAACAAAGATGAAATTCCAGTGTCTTTACTGTTTCTGAAGTGAATCGTGTGGTTTCAGTTTGTCCATTAGATGGCAAAAATCAAATGGCTCATGTTTAAACTGCTGTTTATTCTGCTGTGGGTGTGGGCGTGGTCTTGTGTGGTGTGGGCGTGGCTTCCTGTAGGTTCCCTTCTATTCCCTGTTCATCAAAAAGCCCATGGACCTCTCCACGCTGCTCACCAACATCGACGAGCACCGCTACGGCACCGTGGGCGACTTCATGGTCGACGCCGACCTCATCTGGCAGAATGCGCTGGAGTACAGCCCTGACAGCGACGCCACGGGTAAGGACACGCCCCACCATCGCCACGGACACCACCATGGACACGCCCCCTGCTTTCACTATAATAGCTTTTTCAACCCAAATCTGCAAAAAATGTCTATTAATATATATATATATATATATATATATAAATATATATATATATATATATATATATATATATATATATATATATATATATATATATATATATATATATATATATAAACCTATATATTTTTTATATAAAAATTTATAAATAAAAAAAATAATTAATTATTTAATTTTAGAAATTATTATAATTACTAATTCATTACTTCTGTCAGAGACCAGACAGAATGAGGACCACAAAAGTGTCATGTAACACAGTTTATTGAAGGATTGGGGGGAAGTGACCCTAACCCTACATATGGACCACGCCATTTTGTAGGGCTGCTGGAATCTTGAGTGAACTACAGTGGTACCTCTACTTATGAAATTAATTTGTTCCAGAAGTGTTTTTGTACCTTGAATTTTTCGTAAATAGAGTTGCATTTTACATGTAAAAGGCCTTATTCCTTCCAAGGCCCCCAATGCTACCCTCTAAAGGCTTTAAAAATTATTTTTAAAAGTTACCAATTTTGTATGAAATATGAAAAGAAAATGTAGATTTTAGATGTAATGTATTGTTCACTGACTGAACATTAAACATTAAACCATTCAAATGAACCATAACATTGTGTTTGTTTTAATTTTCACTTTCACCTTCAGTGGTGTTTGTTGACGGACGTTTGATGGAGTGTAGATCTGGGGATGTCTTTTCGTGACCTTCCTGGGGTGCGCAGGGCGCGTATGTTGTCAGCTCGTGGACATTTTTTGTGGTGGTTTTTTTTCTGCTAGTTTGGAGGGTTTCAATTTTCTTTTCAGTCGTGGAGTGATGGCTGCCTCCTCCTTTTTTTGTTGTCTCCTGTATCACATCTGTTGGTGTCTGGGAGTCACTCTGGGCTCGTGGTGGGTGGCGGGAGCGTGCTGTGGTGGGATTTTGGGGGACTCACAGGGCAGCAGTGGCTCCTTTACTCATGTAAGGTTAGAATGATAATGGTCAAAGGTCACCAAAAGCATCATGGGTAGTGCCCTCAAAGCCAATATGATGCTACGTACACAGCTGTAGCCAAATCAGGGGCGGGACTTGTTAATGCTCAGAGCAGCAACGTTCTACAGATCAATGAAATGAGTTTAATATCTTTGTTGTTTGTTGTAATGACGTGAAACTTTACACTGTAATCCACCAAATGTTGGATCATGGTTGGAGTTGTGCACAAACACCACACACTAACCACACATGTGTTTAATTATAGATAAATGTATTTAACTAGAATAAGGTGGAAATAAAAAGCTTCAGCCCAAAGACAGTTTGACTTTTTATGATATTTATTATCTACCTGCTTCTGTCAACAACTGTTTAGATTTTATGACCCAGACGATAAAAGAAAACAAACAAAACAAGGAGAAGGAGGTGGGGAGGTGAAGGGATCCTCTGCTTGTTGATCCTATTTTCACCCCCCCCTTTTCCCCTTTCTTCTTGTTGTTCCTCTTTTGTTCTCCTCTTTTCACTTCCTCCTTTCGTTGCTCCTCTTTTGTTCTCCTCTTTTCACCTCCTCTCGTTGCTCCTCTTTTGTTCTCCTCTTTTCACCTCCTCCTCTCATTGCTCCTCTTTTGTTCTCCTCTTTTCACCTCCTCCTCTCATTGATCCTCTTTTCACATCCTCCTCTGGTTGCTCCTCTTTTGTTCTCCTCTTTTCACCTCCTCCTCTCGTTGCTCCTCTTTTGTTCTCCTCTTTTCACCTCCTCCTCTCGTTGCTCCCCTTTTGTTCTCCTCTTTTCACCTCCTCCTCTCGTTGCTCCTCTTTTGTTCTCCTCTTTTCACCTCCTCCTCTCGTTGCTCCTCTTTTGTTCTCCTCTTTTCACCTCCTCCTCTCGTTGCTCCTCTTTTCACCCCCTCTTTTCACCTCCTCCTCTCGTTGCTCCTCTTTTGTTCTCCTCTTTTCACCTCCTCCTCTCGTTGCTCCTCTTTTGTTCTCCTCTTTTCACCTCCTCCTCTCGTTGCTCCTCTTTTGTTCTCCTCTTTTCACCTCCTCCTCTCGTTGCTCCTCCTTTGTTCTCCTCTTTTCACCTCCCCCTCTCGTTGCTCCTCTTTTGTTCTCTTTTCACCTCCTCCTCTCGTTGCTCCTCTTTTCACCCCCTCTTTTCACCTCCTCCTCTCGTTGCTCCTCTTTTGTTCTCCTCTTTTCACCTCCTCCTCTCATTGCTCCTCTTTTGTTCTCCTCTTTTCACCTCCTCCTCTCATTGATCCTCTTTTCACATCCTCCTCTGGTTGCTCCTCTTTTGTTCTCCTCTTTTCACCTCCTCCTCTCGTTGCTCCTCTTTTGTTCTCCTCTTTTCACCTCCTCCTCTCATTGCTCCTCTTTTGTTCTCCTCTTTTCACCTCCTCCTCTCGTTGCTCCTCTTTTGTTCTCCTCTTTTCACCTCCTCCTCTCGTTGCTCCTCTTTTCACCCCCTCTTTTCACCTCCTCCTCTCGTTGCTCCTCTTTTGTTCTCCTCTTTTCACCTCCTCCTCTCATTGCTACTCTTTACTTAAACATGTCCATCGACACCTGCACAGACACATGCATACATACAGGAGACACATGACCCATTGTAGCTCCACCCCCCTGGTCACCTGACTCTGATGTGTAGCTCCGCCCCCTGTTCACCTGACCCTGACATGTCATGTCTTCTGTGTTTGGATCAGAACGAAGCATCCGCCACCGAGCGTGTGCGCTGAAGGACACACTGCACGCCATCATCCGAGACGAACTGGACGAGGAGTTCGAGAGGATCTGTGAGGAGGTCAAGGAGTCCCGGAAAAGGAGAGGTTTGTTTCACCTCCTCCTCCCGTTGCTCCTCTTTTCACCTCTTTCTCTCATTGCTCCTCTTTTCAACTCCTCCTCTCGTTGCTCCTCTTTTGTTCTCCTCCGCTCATTGCTCCTTTTTTCACCTCCTCACATTCCTCCTCTTTTCAGCCTTTAAGAAGAAACGTTCCAAACCTGCTCGGAAGTCCAAATGGAGCACCGGTGTCATCCCCAAACCAAAGAAGAAAAAACCCGTAGCCCCGCCCATTTCGTCTTCCTCTTCCTCTGACTCCGGTGTTGTGATTGGCTCATCCAAGGTCGCCCTCCTCAACAGGCTCCGCCTCCACCTGAACGGCCTACACAACGGTGTCCTCACCAACGGCTTCCGCCGCCACTCCAGACGTCGGACCCGCGCTTCTGAGACTCCACCGCCCCGCATGAGGATCCTCAACGGGGTTTGTCTGACCCGCATAGGTCTGTATGACATCATACAACAAGCTCCACCTCTAATGCTGTAAGCTCGGCTTCACTAACACTCCTGGCTGTGGAGTGGGTGGAGCTAAAGGTGGCAGTGGATGCTAATGCTGCTGGAGCGGGCAGAGCTAAAGGTAGCAGTGGATGCTAATGCTAATGCTGTTGGAGTGGGCGGAACTAAAGGAGACAGTGAATGGTAATACTGCTAGAGTGGACAGAGCTAAAGGTGGCAGCGGATGCTAATGCTAACACTGCTGGCGTGGGTGGAGCTAAAGTTAGCAGTGAATGCTAATGCTAACTCTGCTGGCATGGGCAGAACTAAAAGTGGCAGTTAATGCTAATGCTAACACTGCTGGAGTGGGTGGCGCTATAGGCGGCAGTGAATGCTAACTCTGCTAGTGTAGGCAGAGCTAAAGGTGGCAGTTAATGCTAATGCTAACACAGATGGAGTGGGCGGACGTAAAGGCAGCGGTGAATGGTAATGCTAACGCTGTTGGAGTAGGCAGAGCTAAAGGCGGCAG
The DNA here is from genome assembly GCA_020466265.1 of Siphamia tubifer. NCBI lineage: Eukaryota > Metazoa > Chordata > Actinopteri > Kurtiformes > Apogonidae > Siphamia > Siphamia tubifer. The sequence continues at coordinate 3,590,043 of CM035793.1, forward strand.
TGGATGCCAACTAGAGACTGCTAACTAGATGCTAACTAGAGACTAACCTGAGGCACAGCTGTGATCTTCATCCTCCTCTTCCTCAGATGTGAACAGCACACATGACACGAAGAGCAACGACCGCCTCCAGCCAATCAGCAGAGTCCGGAGGGCGGAGCCTCTGAAGGCCGACAACATTCCGGTGATGGTCGACGACAAAAAACTGAGGGTGAGTGTGTTTGTCTATAACTGTTAGCGATAGCGATGGGAGCGTTTGTTTTAAACACCTGCAAGTTTGTTTTTTTCACCTGTTAATTTTTTTCCCGCCAGTGCGTTTGTTTTGTTCACCTGTGTGTTTGTTTTGTTCACCTGTGTGTTTGTTTTGTTCACCTGTGTGTGTTTGTTTCAGGAGATCCTCAACAGGGCGGTGGCTCAGACGGACGGCATGGAGGTGGAGCCTCTGGAGAAACTCTACGCCCTATTGGCCCAGTGCATCTACAGACACCGAGGAGACTTCAACAAGAATGACCTCATCAAGGTGAGACCACGCTAAGCCACGCCCACACAACTTCAGACACAACAACATAATCAACACAAAAAAATATTTTTTAAAAACTCAACAAAATGAGCAAAACAATTAACAAATTCCACAAAAATGAACAAAACATCAAGAAATGTAACAAATTACTAAAATCGTGAACAAATATACAAAAACTGCACTTAATATTCAACAAAAACAAAGAAAAAATCAACAAAAAAGAACAAAATGTTATACAAATTACACAAAAATGAACAAAATATTAAATAAATGTAACTAAAATTTACTTAATATTTTCTTTTAAATGAACAAACTATTAAACAAATTCCACAAAAATGGACAAAAACCTTCAATAAAATGTGCAAAACAATCAACAAATTCCACAAAAATTAACAAAATATTAAATTAATTCAACAAAAGATTTACTTAATATTCAACAAAACCGAAGAAAAATATTAACAAATGTAACCAAAAATTTAATATTCTACAAATTACACAAAAGTGAACAAGATATTAAATACATTTAACAAAAGATGGACGAAAACATTAAATAAAATTTGCAAAACAATCAACAAATTAAACAAAAATTAATGAAAAAATTTACTTAATATTGAATAAAAACTGAAAAACATCAAGGAATGTAACAAAAATGAATAAAATATTCAACAAATACACAAATTTTTTACTTAATATTCCACCAAAACAAAGAAAAAAATCCACAAAAATTAACAAAAACATTAAATAAAATTTGCAAAACAATCAACAAATTCCACAAAAGTGAACAAAATATTAATACATTCAACTTAAAACGACTTAATATTCAACAAAATCAAAGAAAAATAAGAAATTTAACCAAAAACTAAATATTATTAAAATTACACAAAAATGCAAAACAATCAACAAATTAAACAAAAAAGATTTTTTTTTAACAAATTCAACAAAAATGAACTTAATATTCAACAAAAACAAAGAAAAATATTAACAAATTCAACCAAAATTAATACAATATTAAAAAAAATATCAACAAATGCACCAAAAATGATCAAATAGTATTTTTGTTGTTGTTATTCTTTTTGGCTTTTGAAACATCAGTTAATATGTTTTCTACTTTGTTTTTCCAGGAAATGAAACAGGAAATCGACGGCTTCTGCTGATTTCTGTTTTTCTTTTTAAATCATGGTTGTTTCTTCTTTTACATAAACTTATTAAATACCTCGGCTTTTAATCTGTTTATTATTTATTATTTATTAGCTCCACCCACAGATGAACGCCTGTTAAAAACATCAGTCGTATGTATATGACAGAGAAAGAACAGCGTTTCCCAGAATGCATCACATGTTTGTGTTTACCTGCTTATATTCATATTTGTCTCATATTTATTTGATGGAATTTGCTTTTGTTATTAATATTTCAATAAAGGTTTGTGTTTTCTGTTCAATACTTGTGTTCATTAAGGAAATTAATTAATTCTGACACTTAATGGAATTAAAATATA
>CM035793.1:3599554-3652054 GCA_020466265.1 Siphamia tubifer
ATATTTGACATTAGTAGTAGTATTTGACAGAATAGTAGTAGTTTTTGACATTAGTATTAGTCTTTGACGTAATTGTATTACTATTGGATGTAATAGCACTAGTACTTCACATAATAGTATTAGTATTTTATATAATAGTATTTCACATAATACTGTTAATAGTTGACATTAGTATATGGCATTAGTATTAGTATTTGACATTAGTTTTTGGCATTAGTATTAGTATTTTACATTAGTATTTGGCATTAGTATTAGTATTTGGTATTAGTAAATAGTAATACTCAAGTGTATAAATACTCCCAGAAGTAGAAATCCTCCATTCCATCCATTAGATACAAATGCAAAAGTAGTAACATAAAACATTATGAGTAAAAGTATACAGTACTCCATAACCGGTAGTAGAAGGGCATGTGCTGTAGTAATATGGTTCAGTCCAAATTTACTGTATTTTCTACATTCTTGTCCTTTCTACACCTACTACGTCTCTAGTACTTTTTACTTAATTACATGTACTTGAGAGCTTTACTTTTCATCAGTGTTTGGTTGAATTGTACTTGAGTAAAAGTACTTATACTACAGTTAATTCTTTCATAAGTAAATGCTGACTGTCAAATCTTGACACATGAGTACAAAAGTATTAATATTAAATATACTTAAAGTAGTAAAAGTGTTGCATATCAAGAGTACTACTGGGAGTGAAGTACACACAGTACAGTTATTGCAGTACTGTGTGTACTTGAGTTTTATATTTATATTTTGTTGAAGTAAAACTAAGGATTAAGAAAAATACTGTGACTTATTGAGGAATTCATCACCTATGAAATGAATCTAAAGGTGTCATTAGCTGAAAACTACTTTTCCACTTTTCTCCTTTTGGAATCTGATGGGTCACCTAGAGTTACCATGGTAATGGGTCACCTAGAGTTACCATGGTAATGGGTCACCTAGAGTTACCATGGTAATGGGTCACCCAGAGTTACCATGGTAATGGGTCACCCAGAGTTACCATGGTAATGGGTCACCCAGAGTTTACCATGGTAATGGGTCACCCAGAGTTACCATGGTAACGGGTCACCCCAGAGTTACCATGGTAACGGGTCACCCAGAGTTACCATGGTAACGGGTCACCCAGAGTTACCATGGTAATGGGTCACCCAGAGTTACCATGGTAACGGGTCACCCAGAGTTACCATGGTAACGGGTCACCCAGAGTTACCAACACATGCTGTGTTTGCTGCGTGGTGTGTCCCCTCCACTGGATGGATTTACCATCATTCATAGAAATCAACAGAGAAACAAGACAGAAAAAGTCTGTCCACTACACGTCACCAGGACATTGGAGTTAAGCCCCTCCCCCATTGCAGTGAATCTGAAGTAGCATTAGCATCTACAAGAGCAGACGGCACCACAGTAGCTGCTGCACAAACTGGAAAAAAATGTTGGATCAAACTGGTTCACGTGTATCTGTGGAAATAAAGCCTGTTTTTTTCCCTGCATGTTTTCAAAACAAGTGACGGCACCAAACCTAGCTGGATGTTACTCTGGGATGGTAAACACACAGAGCCAGAGGGGGGGGGTGTTCCTTCACACATTCTGAGCCAATCAGAGACGCCTCATCACCGTGTCCGTACGGGTAAACTCTGTTGTTCCACCTCCAATCATTTTTCTACTGTGATAAAACAGCTGGAAACTAGAAAAGTGCAAAAGTGGTAAGGTAGACCCCCCCCCCCCCCCCGATCAACACCACCAAAATCTAATCATTTCCAGATCTCCCCTTTACCAACCTACCCTGAAAATTTCATCAAAATCTCTCCATAAGTTTTTGAGTTATGTTGTATACAAACAAACAAACCAACCAACGTACGCCGGTAAAAACATAACCTTCTTGGCCGAGGTAACAAAACAATTCAGACATTTTTTTAAAAAGAACCAACACACAATGCATTCAATAATAATAGAGAACACAACAATATTAATGAAATAACCATGGAATGATTCTTTTAAGTATTTAAAGAAATAATTAGTTCAATGTTTCTAATTCTGAATACAGTGGTACCTGATTTTAGGATATTAATTCATGCCAGAAGTGTTTTCGTACCGAGTATTTTTCCTAAATAATCACATTTTACATATAAAAGGCTTGATTGGTTCCAAGGCCCCCAATACTACCCCCTAAACCTTTAAAAATGATAAAAGTATGCACATTTTGTATGAAATATGTGTTAAAAGTCAAAGAAAATGTAGATTTTAGATGTAATATATTGGTGTCAGTGGGTAAATGTGTCTTTGCTGACTGAACATTAAACCATACAAATGAACCAGACATGTGGGTCATTTTCATCCCTGACATGTGGGTCATTTTCATACCATTGTTTGTTTTAATTGTCACTTTCACCTTCAACAATGTTTGTTGATGGACGTTTGGTGAAATATCGATCCAAAGACGATTGACTTTGACTACTTTTCATAATCTTCCTAAAATGCACAATGCATACGTCATCAAAATAGGCGATAGCACGACTCGTGATAATTTTCCAATAATTAATTAATTAATCAATTAATTTCCAAAAACAATAATTTTATTATTGTTTTTTTTCTCCAGGAATTGGGAAAGTTGATGAAATGTGTCCAGCATGTGTTTTATTGGTGATGATGGAATAATGGCTCCTCCTCCTTTTTTTTATCATCTCCTGTTTCACTTCTGTTGATAACACAGCTGCTCCTTCTTTTCATTCGCACCAGGAATCACTTTCTTTGGGCTCATGGGGATGCTTGGAACTTTTTATCTATTTTTGTAGTTGATTGTGTGTCTGTAAAACCCTGTGAGACGACTTTGTTGTGATTTGGAGCTTTATAAGTAAAATTTAATTGAAGTGAATTTAATTGATGATGAATAATGACTACGTACTGTAATAAAGTTTCAATGAGCACACAGTATAGAAGTACTTTATTGATCCCACAATTGGAAACTTGCATAGTAGTTCTGTTCTGACACACACACACACACACACACACATATATATATATATATATATATATATATATAATGTAGATGTGTTGATTATTTATGGATATTTGTAGAATTAGGTACTGAAAATGGATATAGGTCTGGAACCTGGAAAACATTAATGGTAGTAACCAGACCCAAATCTAAGGTGAATTTCGGTACCATATTTTGGTACCATGCATATATGCAGCTGTTGTTTAGGTATGTCCTCTGTTCACTGTTAAACAGAAGGACACATGCAGTGGTGCAGACAGTGACATGTCAAAGGCGAAAAGCTGTAATGTATGTGGTTCCAGTTCACAGGAAGTTCCAGAAGGTTCCATATGCTATAGGTGTTAAAGACATTTAAATTTAAAGGCTGGAATACAACTGACTTAATGAAACACCTGGTGACACAGTGTTTACTAAAGCCTCTGGGAAGAGCTAAGTAGCCTAGCACTATGCTAAAAGCACTAGCCTAACACTGTGCTAATAGCACTAGCCTAGCACTGCATTGATAGCACTAGCCTAGAACTGTGTTAATAGCACTAGCCTAACATTGTGCTAATAGCACTGGCTTAGCACTGTGCTAACAACACTAGCCTAGCACTGTGCTAATAGTACATTGGAAATGTAAATACCCAATGTGTTAATATCAGACCCAGGTGATAAATGTTCAGATTATTTACTGCAGACACTGGACCATGACAGTGACAGAGTGAGGACTATTAACAATAACTACAAATAAGTAGCTGGTGTTTGTGAATTCTTGAACTGGTGACATTAGGTGTGGTACTAGCTTAATAATAAGAGGTCTTTAATATAATAATAATAATAATAATAATAATAATAATAATAATAATGATAACAAGTATTCAGAGAATGCCTAATCTTGCCTGTTCATGAATTAGAGCCAATAATGTAATTTTGACCTTTCTGCTAAATGTGACCTTGACCTTTGACCTTGTGAAATATTGACAATTTTGTTATTTGTATATATACATTAGTGTGTGCAGGGCTCTAAATCAACACCCGCCAACCCGCCAAATGCGGGTGAAAATCCATTTTGGCGGGTAAAAAAACAACTTACTAGCCACTTTGGCTGGTGGTGAGTGCAGACCCGGTTGTAGCAATCCTCTATGGGGCGCCACCGTATGACCGTCCTATTTTTTTCTCCTTCCCCTGTCTTTTTTTTTTCATCTTGCTTGCTTCAGCCCAGGCAGCGCCCCTATGGCAAGCCAAAGTGTTCACATAGCCATGCGTTGTGTTTATTATATCACGCGTTACAGAACTCTTTCTAGCACGCGCACTGGCGCGCTTTCACGCGTTACAGGGCGCGTTCTGTCATGCGCACTGGTGCGCGCAATGGCACGCGTTCTAGCACCGCGTGCCAGAACGTGCCCTGTATTGTGTGAAAGCGCGCCAGGCTGTAGGGATACTTGTGTGTTTCACAGGATTGCTAATAAGCCCAAATGAATTGATCATAACGGGCCTATATGGGCATTTGGTTCTATCTTTGGTCAGTTGGTGAGTCCACAAATAGGTTAAGGAAATGAGACAGTGAGTCCATGGTTTAAGAAAGTTTATAACAACAACAAGATGTAATGTGAGTGTATGTTTACAGATATTTAATGGGGACAGTGGGGATAAAAAGTAAAGAAGTTAGGAGTTAAATGTGAAAATGCAAAAAAAAAAAGTTTGAAGAAATAATATGGGGACTAATTGAGAAAATATAAGAGCAACAAGATGTGTTGAGTCTATGTATTGTATAAATTGTAATATAGGTGAGAACAGTAAAGAAGTGTTAACAGTGAAAGGTGACAAAATGTAAAAGCAAGAAGTTTTAAGAGTTAAATGTGAAAATGTAAAATAAAATGTGATCATATGTTTAAAGAAATGAATTATTTCAAGAGGAAAAGGTTAAATAAAATAATTAATATAACAGGTATATTATCATTAATATCAGTTATCTACAGGTATATTATCATTAATATCAGTTATCTACAGGTATATTATCATTAATATCAGTTATCTACATGTATATTATCATTAATATCAGTTATCTACAGGTATATTATCATTAATATCAGTTATCTACAGGTATATTATCATTAATATCAGTTATCTACAGGTATATTATCATTAATATCAGTTATCTACAGGTATATTATCATTAATATCAGTTATCTACAGAGTTCAGTTTATGTTGTGTGAATTTTTGTTCAGTAGTTCTTGCTCTATTTTATCTGTGACACTAAATAAACAAAAGGATATGGTTTTGAAACTATTTACTAACCCTAACCCATACAATAAAATGCGTCCTTGTGGTTAAATTGTCAATTTGTATTGAATCAAACTGAACTGAATTGGTTCGTATCAAACTGAATGGTTTGCTCTTTTTTTTATGAATCGACCTCAATCAGATTGTAGTCTGTGAATCGAGATTTGAATTGGATTATTGTGTGAGTGAAAGATTCACACCCCTAGTAATAGCATGATATGTCTCTGGACACACACACACACACACACAAGGTGATTACAATAATCTCACCCAACCAATGTTGGATGAGATTGATAACAATAATAATAATAGGTTAATAATAATAATAATAATAATAATAATAATAACAGGTTAGGTATCAGATGTGTTCTGACAGTTGGTGTGTTTCAGACTGGTTCAGCAAATCATTGGTTAAATGTTATGGTTCAATCGCGTATGTCTCTGGTTGCAATTATTATGTTTTTCTTTTCAAAGTACCAATTTAAATTCTGTTTAGGAGCTAATACTGTTTTGAAAGTAGCAATTTGGTAATGAATGAAATCCTTTCGGTACCCAACCTTAGACATTTGTAGATTTTATCCTTAGATTTTTGGAATTATTTCATTCATGTTGTTGATTAGCTTAAGTAGCCTATTACATTTATTTAATGTTAAGTTATTTTATCTTTTTTTTTTTTTTTTACTTTTATTTCAGTTTTGTCGATTTAGTTATTTTATTTTGTTCATTTTAATTTTTTTGTTCAAAAAAAAAAAAAATAAATTAAAAAAAAATATATATATACACATATATATATATATATATATATATATATATATATATATATATATATATATATATATATATATAATTTTGTTAATTTTAATACTTTTTTGTTGATTTTGATTCATCAATTGTTGATTCCTTTTTTCTTTTGGTTTTCCATCAGACTGTGCGTTTGTGTGTTTTTCCTCTAATCTTCACTTTGTATCTTTGAAGGACCTGAGGATTGCAGAAGAACGATTTTGACTCATGACTTCCTGTTTGACGGCGCAGCAGCAGGACATTTGGAACTGACGCCGCTTGGATTCGTAGACGCCGTGCTCACTGACGCTCCTGATGGCGAGCAGGAGGAAGTCCACCACTCCATGCATGGTCCCGCCGCAGGATGCTGCCGCCGACTCAGACCAAGATATGGACGACGTGTCCGAGGCGGCAGCCGAGGCAGAGACCAGTAATGGCGTGGCAGTGACGGCTTCATTGGAGGTGTGCTGCGTGTCGGAGGACTGGGGCGAGGAGGAGGACACGGACGGCACCGTTGTCAGAACGGCGTCGGAACATTACCTGGACGTAAAGACAGCAGAGGGAGGATACGAGTGTAAATATTGCAGCTTCCAGACGGCGGAGCTCAACCTGTTCACCATGCACGTGGACGCTCAACACCCTGACGTGGTCCTCAACACCTCCTACGTCTGCATGGAGTGTGACTACCACACCAAGAGGTAACCCCGCCCACTGACCCAGCAGCCAATCACAGACAGGCTCATCTGTTGCATCACACACACAGTTATATGGCAATGTTTACACAATGTGTTTTAATTCTGAATTATCGCTTCAGAATAAAACATTTCAGAATTAAATCTACTTCCTTCGTGTTTACGTGGGTGTGTTAATTCTGAATAAAGGTTTCCATGGAAACAGGTGAATTCCGCTCTAGTTAATTGGTCTTTCAGAGCTGGAGGTACAGGGGGTTCTGATTGGACAGAACGGCTGCTTAACACTTGGATGTCTACTGGAAGAAAACGATGGCGTCCACTTCCTGTTTTGTGTTGGTTTCAACTATCAACATGTTAGAGCAGTTACTACATGTGAGATTTTACTTTATTTTTGTCATAATTACAAATCAGCAGCTCGACCCAATCAATCACAGGAATCAACAAACTAACTAGTCTTAGTCACTTTTAATCTTTCACAAATAATATTTGTTAGTCATATTTTAGTCGACTAAAAGTCTCCACATTTTAGCCTACTTTTAGTCAAGACGTTAACTCAAGGTATTTTAGTCCAAACATGTCGGTCTTTTTCTATTTATTTCAGGAATATTCTGTATTAATTCCATTTTAGTTAAGTTCTATGAGTACAAGTGGCCAAAATGAGTTTCCTTCGCATGGTGGCCGGGCTCAGCCTTAGAGATATGGTGAGAAGCTCGGACATCCGGGAGGGGCTTGGAGTAGAGCCACTGCTCCTCCATGTCGAGAGGAGCCAGGTGAGGTGGCTCAGGCACCTCGTGAGGATGCCTCCTGGACGCCTCCCTAGGGAGGTGTTCTGGGCATGTCCATCCGAGAGGAAACCTCGGGGTCGACCCAGGACACGCTGGAAGGATTAAATATCTTGGCTGGCCTGGGAACACCTTGGAATTCCCCTGGAGGAGCTGGCTGAGGTAGCTGTGGTGAGGGAAGTCTGGGCTTCTCTGCTGGGGCTGCTGCGACCTGGACCCTTATAAGCGGGAGACGACAACGACAACGTTATGTTCTACAACTGACATATTCTGATTGAATTGACTTGAATGAATAAATCCTCAGTTTCTTCAATTCATTAGAAATAGCAACACATAAACATTACAACACTACAGCTACCTTTATGGCTGAGCAAACACATTGAAATGAAATACAAATTGGAGATCATAGTATATACAAATACTGTACAGATAAAACCTGAATAATATTACATGACAAAAACTAGTAAACCAATTAAAAAGAAATATCTGTTAGCAGATGGAGGTCTATAGTAGATAACTAGTGTGAAAACATATATACTATACATATTAGGGATGGGACATGATTTTCGAATATTCAAATATTTGTGACATGCTCAAATATAGAAAAGTAAATTGGAATGCTGCTTTACTTGTATTGCATTTCACTTGGACAGAATGCTGTATTCACTTGACGGTGGCCACAGGGAAAACACACCGCATCGACAAAACACCGCAAACACAAGAAAGATGCACAACCAAAAACACATGAAACTAATGCAAGAGAAGAATGTTGCAATAACAGAAACAAAGCAGACCACGTACGTCTCTGTGCCGTCAGAACACGTGTTCAGCCGGAATAATAGTGAACTGGCTGTGCACACGCCTCCACCCCCAACATGTGGACATGTTAAATTTTTTAAATAAAACCTGTCGTAGAGTCATGTGACTATTGTTGTTAAATCCCTTCGACATTGTAGCTGAAATCAGGTGTTTCACCTGGTTCCACCGACACAGTTAAATGACTGTTGGCTGATTGTGATTTTAAAATTAAAAGCCTGAGGTAATTGTTTGATGCAGAAATGGAGATGAATTGCTGAGGAAAGATCAACATTTTGTTGTGCGATTTGTAATATTGTTTATTCAGTAAAAGTTTGGTTACCTCTTTTACCCTTTCTGCCACCGTGTGTGTGTGGTTGGGGGTGGGGGTGCACATCAGAGGGTGGAGGGTGGTGTGGTGGGTCGTGGAAATGCCTTCCATTTTCAAATAATATTCAAATTAGGGCTGGGCGATATGGAGAAAAAAATGATCTCTATGTTTTTGCTATATCTTGATATACGATATATATCTCTGTATCTATGCAGTAAAAAAAAAAACAACAAAAAAGGGTGCACTGGTGATCCTGGGAATTCCTAAAGGCCTGGAAATTCACGGAAGACAACAGTGGTGAATGATTGAAGAATACTGTCTATGGTGAAGGAAAACCCATTCACAACATCCACGAAAGTGAAGAACACTCTCTAAGAAGTGGTTGTAGCTGTCTCTATAAAGAGAAGACTTCATGAGTGTAAATACAGAGGATTCACCACAAGATGCAAACCATTTATAAGTGCAAAAAATAGAAAGGCCAGAATTTACTTTGACAAAACACACCTCAAGAAGCCAGCCCAGTTCTTGAACAGTGTTCTATGGAAAGATGAGACCAAGATAAACCTGCACCAGAATGATGGGAAGAAGAAGCTTTGGAGAAGAAAGGGAACAGCACATGATCCAAAGCACAGCACATCTTCTGTAAAACTTGGGGGAGTCAGTTTATGACAAGGGCATGGATGACTACCACTAGCACTGGAACACTTGTAACAACAGGCAAAAGTGTTCAGGGATATACTTTCTGCTCAGATTCAACCAAATTCTGCAAAGTTGATTGGATGGCGCTTTTACAGATGGATACTGATCCAAAACACACAGCAAAAGCAACCCAGGTGTTTATTAAAGCAAAGAAGAGGAATGTTCTGGAATGGCCAAGTCAGTCACCAGATCTCAACCCATTTGAGCATGCATTTCACTTGGTCAAGACAAGACTTAAGGCAGAAAGACCCACAAACAAACAACTGAAGGCTGCAGCTGTAAAGGCCTGGTAGAGCATTGAGAAGGAGGAAACCCAGAGTTTGGTGATGTCCATGGGTTCCAGACTACAGGAAGTGATTGCCTCGAAAGGATTCGCAACAAAATTTTGAAAAAAAATCTTTGTTGCTTAAGTTATGCTTATGTGTCCAATTACTTTTGAGCCCCTAAAATGTGGAGTGTTTGTATAAAAATGTGTTCAATTCCTGCATTTTCCATCAAATATTTTCGTTCAACCCCTTGAATTAAATGTGACAGTCTGCACTTTAATTCTGTTGTGGATATTTAATTTCAGATCCAATGTGGTGGCATGTAGAACACAACCCATGAAAATTGTGTCACTGTCCAATTATTTCTGGGCCTAACTGTAAAAGTCATAGTTGTTGGTTCCATGTTTTGTGAGTGAGCCCGTATTTACCTATAATCCTCTGCTTCCAGTTATGACACGCTGCTGGCGCACAACGCTCGCCTACATCCGGGGGAAGACAACTTTACGCGAACGATGGTGAAGCGCAACAACGAGACCATCTTCCAGCAGACAGTGAACGACCTGACCTTCGACGGCAGCTTCGTCAAAATGGAGGACGAGGAGACGGAGGATGGGACACGCCGAGGCATCGCTCTCAGCAAGACGCCCATAATGAAGGTCAAGAGCCGCCACGAGCCCAAGAAGTTCGCCGCCGCCCACAGGATGCTGGTGGACGATGTCATCAAAGTGGAAAGCGACGACGAAGACGACGATGATGACGAGCCGCCCACGCTGTCTCCTGCCCCTATGATAGCCGCCGCCGCTGCCGTCACGCCCCGCCTCATCCCTGTTTCAACACCGCTGCAAGTGCAGGCCGTCCCGCAGAGCATCGTGGTCAACAGTCCTGGCGTGCTGCAGATTAAAGGTGGTGGCGGCGGTGTGCTGCCTCCGGGAACGCTGGCACAGGTTCTGTCGGCGCTGCAGAACCAGAACCAGAACCAGAGCCAGAGCCAACTGCTCATCCCCATCAGCAGCATCCCAACATACAATAGCAACATGGACAACAATGTTCTGCTGGTCAGCGCCTACAACAGGTAACGCGCGCACGCACACACACACACACACACACACACACCGGTGCCATGGTAACGGCCAGGGTCTAACTCCAACATTAAGTCACAGAAAAAACTGAAATAACAGCGTCTGACATCAACTGAGCATTCATTTATGTGTTTGTTTGTTTCTACAAAATAGTAATCAATGAAGTCTTCCTCCTCTCTCTCCTCCTCTTCCTCTCCTCCTGCTCCTCCTCTAACAGTTGTGTTGTTTCTTCATAGGTTTCCATATCCTTCAGTGTCAGAGATCATGGGTTTATCGTCACAGACTAAGTTCAGTGAAGAACAAATCAAAGTCTGGTTTTCAGCTCAGAGACTCAAACATGGAGTCAGCTGGACGCCAGAAGAGGTGAGGGCCACACACACCACTGACCAACTGACCAACATCCTGACCAACTGACCATCTGACCAACTCACTGACCAACATCCTGACCAACTGACCACTGCACTGACCAATTCCCAGACCAACTGACCAATACACTGATCAATACACTGGCCAACACTCTGACCAACTGACCAACACACTGACTAATTGACCAACACACTAACCAACACTGACTGGGCTAAACCCAGTATGGGTGTCAGTCCCTGCACAGGGGTCAGCCCAGTATGGGGGTCAGTCCTGTACCCGGTCCTGACCATCTGATCCTTCGCTGCCATTAAGTTACTCACAATTCCAATAAAACTAGAAGAACATCTATCTATAAAGAAATAATGTCAAACTATTGGATCCATTTGACCGCTCTATTCATTCTTTTTCTTCCTGGTTTTCATGCAGGTGGAGGAGGCAAGGAGAAAGAAGTTTAACGGCACGGTCCAAACCGTCCCTCAGACCATCACCGTCATCCCTGCTAACATTGCTGCCGCCACCAACGGCCTCCAGTCCATCTTCCAGACATGTCAGATTGTGGGCCAACCTGGCCTCGTCCTCACTCAGGTGGCAGGTAGCGGCGGCACCGTTCCTGTCGCCTCCCCCATCACCCTGACGGTTGCAGGCGTCCCTGGCAACCAGCCAAAAGCCACCGAGCCGTCGGCGTCAGAATCAAAGACTGAGATGTCGTCTTCATCGAGTAGTGTGTCGCTTACTCTGGACACATCATCTGCCAAACCGAAGAAGTCCAAGGAGCAACTGGCGGAGTTGAAGGCAAGCTATGGCCGGCGTCAGTTTGCCACCGAGGCAGAGATCTCGCGCCTCATGCAGGTCACCAAACTGTCCAAACGAGCAATAAAGAAGTGGTTCAGTGACACACGCTACAACCAGCGGAACTCCAAGGACCATCATGGCCTTGCGTTGGGTGATGGTTTGTCTGGCCGGGCGCCAGCAGCCAGTGGCCGGGGGGGACGCCACAGTAGCGACAACCTCAATGACAGCAACAACAATGACAACAGTCCAACAATCATTATTGACTCCAGTGACGATGCTAGCGACTCCTCTCCGACATCTGCCAATGCCGCAGGGTCATCGGTTTCCTCTGACCTACGTGTCAAATTCCGCCATGCCTTCCCTGACTTCACACTTCAGAAATTCAAAGAGAAAACACCAGAGCAGCTACTTGTTTTAGAGGCCAGTTTCCAGAAGTCAAATACGCCTTCCGACGAGGAGCTGAGCCGCCTTCGAGCTGAGACCAAACTGACGCGACGTGAGGTGGACGCCTGGTTCACAGAGCGGCGGAAAATGCCTTGTTCTTCACAGACAAAAGAAAGTGGTGTGAAGGTGAAACCAGACGGGGTGAAGGCGGCAGTCACACCTTCATCTTCATCTCAGGACAGACAAAGCACTCCGCCTGCCGCCAGGAAGATCCTGAAGAAAACACCGGAGCAGCTTCACTTTCTGAAGAAGGCGTTCGTCCGGTCACAGTGGCCAACGTCCGGTGAGTACGATCAAATGGCGGATGAGACAGGCCTGCCACGCCCGTACATCGTCAACTGGTTTGGAGACACACGCTACGCCTGCAAGAACAGTAACCTGAAGTGGTACTACCTGTACCAGAGCGGGAAGGTACTGTCTGTCTGTTACACTCCAAGATTATGTCGGCGCAAATGGAACCTCAGTTAATCGACTAGTATTCTGTGGTTTTCAGGTTGACGAGGCGCTAAACGGTGGAGCCAAGGTCCAGAAGAAACCCAGGAAACGATTCCGAGGCTGGTCCAAGAGGTCACGGCGACCGTGTCCCTCTAAACGGTCACCACAGGAGGGTGCCACCACCATCAAGGTCAGTCTGTTCAGGAACCTGAAGGTTTATGTCGCTAATGTCAGGTCTTTGACATGGTTTTATTTGTAAAAATCTGTTTAGTTTTATAATACAGTGCACATCTACAGATTTGGGCGGCTGTGGCTCAGTTGGTAAAACTGAATAACCAATGACTGAAGTCAGTACTGTCACTATGACAGCCAGGTCCTTAAAGTCAGTACAATCACTATGACGACTGTACTGTCAAGTCGGTACTGTCGCTATGACAACTAGCTGGAAACTGTTCAATAGATACTGTTATTAGCAGAATTTTAAACTCGGGTTCCTACAGCAGTTACCCACGCCAGTATGACCACGCCCACACCAGTATGACCACGTCCAAACAACAGCTGTAAACATTTTTGCTTTGGTGTTTTTGCGATTATCAACCGTAATGCGATCTATTATACGTTAAATCTGTATTAACAATTAATATAAAGAATCAGTTTTGAAGAAAATCTCTACTTTTTCCCCTCCATCTGAGCCATGATTCAAACTGAATTATGGGAGGTTTCTTCTACCCTTTGTTCATAGTGTGGTCCTGACTTGTTTCAGTTTAAAGGCCTATACAGCCCCTCCCCTCTGTCTAATTGAGAATCACTCCTTCACATGAGCGCATCTGCTGTTCTGCTGTCGGTTTTCTGTTTTTTTCTGTTCTACTGTATGTTTTCTAATGTTTTTTTCCTGCTGTTCTACTGTTGGTTCTCTAAGCTTTTTTTCTGTTCTACTGTCAGTTCTCTGGTGATTCTCACGTCTTTTGTGGGTACTCTAATGGTTCTCTTTCAACTTCTGTTAAATTGTGGGTTCTCTAGCGCTTCCTGTCTTCTTTGGGTTCTCTAAGGGTTCAGTTGTTATGTGGGTTCTCCAACAGTCCTCCAGTTATTTTGTGGATTCTCGAACAGTTCTGTTGTTTTGTGGGTTCTCTAACAGTTCTCTTGTTCAATTATGGGCTCTCTAACAGTTCCTGTTTCTTTTTTGGGTTCTCCAATGGTTCTCCTTGGCGTCACAGGTGAAGTCGGGGAAGGCGTTTCTGAAAGAGTACTACCTCAGACATGGAGCGCTGAGTGAGAAGGATCTGGACGAACTGGTCACCAAGTCAAACATGAGCTACGAACAGGTGAGGGAGTGGTTCTGCCACGTCAGCAGGAGGCGCGAGGAGGGAGCAGAACCCTTCAGCGCCGAGGAGGAGGATGAAGATGAAGAAGCAGAGTCAGAGGTGGCGGTAGCAGCGGAGGAGGAGGAGGAGGAGGAGGAAGAGGAGGAGGAGGAGGAGGAGGAGCCAGAGCTGGCGGAGAATGAGATGGAAGTGAAGGAGCAGGGAGAGCAGGGAACAGAAGAGGAAGGAACCGAAGAGGAGGAGCAGGAGGAGGAGCAGGAGGAGACCGTCAGCCAATCACAGCCTCAGGCCGACGAGCAGACCTGAGCAGACAGGTAAATGTTTGTGAGGGGCGGAGTTTGTAGTGCACGGCAACAAGACTTTTTATTCTTCATTTTGGGGTTTATTTTGTTAATTTTAAAAATGATATTCATTTTTGTGATTTATTTTGTCCTTTTTATTAATTTGTGAATTATTTAGTGCATTTTTGTGTAAAGGGACAGTTCAGTATTTTTCAGATGAATGTGTTTGTCATCAGTGTCTTTACTCTGGTGCACCCACACTGACTTACCCCCCACAGTGTCCTGTGAACCCAGTTCTGGTCCAGTTTTTGTCAAAGGCAAAGTAGTCTCGGCAGGTTTCCTGTGGTCAAAAAAATAAAACTTGTTTCTCAAAACAGTATGTGTTGGAATGAGTGATTTAGGCTATGTTTACTCAAACCTGGGTATTTTTGAAATGCACATTTTTAAAGCTCCGTTTTCAAGAAAAGAAGTGCACACAGCAGCATTATTTTTTGTATTTATATTTATACTGATCAGCATAAATACACTGTCCAGAGCTGACCGCACCCAGACTGTCGGAGGTAGTGTTAGACCAATGACATCTCCACACAAGCCAATCAGAAGCTTCATGGAGAATCAGTGATCCTCCTACTTCCTGTTCCATTCCACAGAAGCTGGTGAAGTGGTTTGTGTGGAATGTGTCAGTACGGTTGCGCTCTTTGATCAGTCACAAGAAGATGCGCATTTGCTGACCTCTGACCCCTGATGTGTCTTTGCTGGACTATGACTTGGATCAACTTTATTTTGAAAAGCAAACTTGCGAATATGACTCTTAATAAAATAAATGCTGCTGTTCAGAGTGTATCCACACTTGTCAGATGAAAGATGCTGCTCTCTGTGATGCCAAATAAACCTAAAAGTCTGTTTTGGTGTCTTTATACACAAACACAAAAACAGAGCTTTTAAAAAAGCTTCACTTTTGCCAGAGTTTTTATAAAGATGCATTTTCAGTGGAAGAAAACTCAATTTGTGTATAAACGAAAGGCACAAAAGAAGGCAAATATCTACGTTTTCAAAAATATCCCGGTTAGTGTAAACAGATTTATTTGCATAACAAAACAGTCACGGAGCAAAAAGTCACACTTCATAATAGCTTGGAGCTACTTTCTCTCGATAGGGATCGATCAATGCGCTAGCGTTGTCACTGCTAACACCTGTGGTGTATAAATGATAAATTGAGGCAGAATATTGTTAAAATTCTTTTTTTTCTTAAGAAACTTCTTTTTTTCTGGTAATTAATATGTTTTTTGTTTGAGTAGTTTCTAAAAGTAAATATTTTCATAAATTGAATGGGGTCATTTTTGTACTAAAATGTGGAGTTGTCATTATTCCCAGGTTATTATGTTGTTCATTTCCTGGTCCGGCCCACTGGAGATAAAGGTGAACTGAATGTGGCCCCTAAAAGTAAAGGAGTTTGTGAGCCCTGCTTTAAAACAATATAAAAAAACATACTGGTTATTCTGAGATAATTCGACATAAGACGATATTAAAATAACAATTTGTTGAAAAATGGAAACTTCTTTTTTCCCTTAATTTTGTATTGGAGAAAGTTCAAAGGTTGAAACAAAACCAACCTAGAGTTTTTATTTTAACTATTTTCCTCCAGTTTGTACCTTATCAAACTACTTTCATCAGTTGTTCGGCAGTGTTAGCAGCTGCTGTTAGCAGTGACAATGCTAGCACATTGATCGCTATTGAGAGAAAGTTGCTCCAAGAAATGATGAGGTGTGAGATTTTGTTCCGTGACAGTTTTGTTATGCAAATAAATCCATTCCAACACATACTGTTTTGAGAAGAAAGACGTTTTATTTTATTGACCCCAGGAAACCTGCCAGGACTACTTTCTCTTTGCCCAAAACCGGACCAGAACTGGGCCCACAGGACACTGTCGGTGGTAAGTCAGTGTGGGTACACCAGAGTAAAGACACTGATGACAAACACATTCATCTGAAAAATACTGAACTGTCCCTTTAAATGTTCTTTCTTTCTGTTCAGTCATCGTCTGTAGTTTCTGGGAGGTAAGACTTATCTTGTTTTGTCAGTGTTTTCTTGGTAGACATTCTCCGAGGGCGTTCAGTGTGTTCCCTTCAGCGTTCCTCAGCTGATGACGAGTCAACCCGATGGGAAGACGGCGCCGCTGAGGAACTCTGAGGAATGAGGTGTAGACGGAGGCGGTTCCAGCCAAACCGTGGGGACCAACTGCAGCCAAGGACACTGTCTGTGACCGCGGATGCCGCCGCCTGTGACCACGGATGCCAGGACTTGCACCTTTTTTCACTCGTTTTTCTTACATAAATGGATGTTTTATGGTAAACTTTGTATAATGAAGAAAAAAATCCAGAACATTTCTAAGAGTGAGACCTCTGTCGTTTTTTTCAAGAAGAATCGTGAGACATTTTTTCCATTTCTCATAAGGGAATGCCCCTTCCCTTTGCCCCGCCCCTGTCCCTGCCCCGCCCCACTCCTAGCCCATTGGTGGTTCATTAGTGCCATTAGTGTCTGTTTCCGGCACAGATTCTGTTTTCATATCATCAAACCAGTGCTGGATTTAACTCCACCTTTAAAAAAAAAAAAAAAAAAAATCTGTCTGAATGCAACGTCGGTCAACCATCGTTCTCATTTACCATTTACGATTGTTTTTCTTTTCTTTTCCTAATTATTTTAATTAATATAGATTTTTTTTTCATTTATTTATTTAGTTGGATTTTAATTGTTTTGATCTTTTTTTAATTATCTTTTTATTTAGAATTTTTCTGTAAAACTTTTTATTTTATTTTATTATTTTTATCTTCAGTCCTTGTGTGACGTGGTTGGACCATTGTTCTCATTCGACTGTTTTTTTTTGTTTTTGTTTTTTTTATTTAAATGGACGCAGGTGATCGTTTCCACAATCGCAGGAATCTTTGGGTCCATTCACTTTCAATCGCTTAATTTTTACCTGGAAAAACTGCTGAAGGAAAATCCACACAGTCCACCTTAAAAAGGAGGCGGGGCTATATGGACGTCACCCAAGAGCATGATGGGAAACCAGCGGGACAATCTGCAACACCGACCTCGGCACCGTTTACGGGTTTGTTAGTATCAGTTTTTTCTATTTCGGTGCCATTTTATGCTGAAAATACGATTTCTGCGACGAGCGCGCGCGTCAGACTGTTTGTTTAAGGTGGATTTTTCTCTTTTAACTTGAAAGTGTTGGTTCAGAATCAGGTTGACGGAGGTAATTTGACATAATCTGAGCTTTTACAACAGGGGTCTCAAACACATGGCCCGGGGATCAAATGTGACCCGCAAAAGGTTCCAATGTGTCCCCTGCGATGATTTTTGTGAAACATTCAACAGTCGAGGCTGTGGAAGTGATTTTAGTTCAGGTTCCACATACAGACTAATATACCTGCAGTCAAACAACAGCAGAGTAACCTACAAAAAATTAACCACTCCACATTTTCTTCTTGGTTTGATGTGAAAAAAATCTGACATGCCTATAAATAATGACAAATTACATTTTTTGTCTCCCTTTTAGTGCAAAAAATATTATGTTATGAAAATATTTACATTTTTATACTATCCTGTAACAATATAATGTGAATAACCTGAACAAATATGAAAAACCTGAAATATCTTAAGAAAATTAAGCACAATTTGAACCATGTTTCTGCTTCTGTTAATAAATGTTTAGTGTATTTGCAGATGATGCATATGTATAAATGATAAGTTGAGGCAGAATATTGTTAAAATTACACTTGTTTTTCTGAAGAATAGTTTCTAAAAGTAAGTATTTTCATAATTTAATGGGGTCTTTTTTGTACTAAAATGGTCAAAAATGTGGAGTTGTCATTATTCCCAGGTTAGATTACTGGAGATAAATCTGGACTGAATGTGGCCCCTAAAAGTAAAGGAGTTTGTGAGCCCTGCTTTAGAACGATATAAACTAGTAGGCCACGTGGCGCATGGTAACTTTGCGAATCATATGAAATCTGCTATTTTGTCCAGTCACAAATACAGTGGTACCTCTACTTATGAAAGCTATCGAATAATCTAAGTATCAAAAAACCTTGACCTCAATTTTTCATCTCTGAATACGAAAGAAAATTCTATTTATGAAACTACATAATGTATGTAAATACGTCACGTACGTACTGTCCGTAGCATCCCATTGACTATGAGGGGGCTACCCATGATGCTTTTGGTGACCTTTGAACCTCATTCATCGATCTATACCTGTGCGCAGCATCAGAAGCCCCATGTAAAGGACAGAACCACTGCTGCCTCGTGAGTCGCTCTGAGGGCGTCCACCGAAACCCCACCACAGTACGCTTTCGTGATCCCTCACGAGCCCAAAGAAAATTATTGAAAAGAATAAAAATGCAAATGACAAGAAGAAGCGGGCCGTGCCACCAACAGAAGTAAAACAGGTGATGATAAAAAAGGAGACAGCCATGACTGCACCAACACAAACAAAAGACATGTCGACAAAACCCCACCAACCCTCTGAATTTGTGAAAAAAAAACACTCCGAAAAATGTCCACGAGCTTTGCCATCGCCCGACATATATGCCCTGCGCACCCCAGGAAGATCACGAAAAGCCGTCAAACGCAATCGTTCCTGAATCTACACCCACCAAACGTACGTCAACAAACACCACTGAAGGTGAAAGTGACAAAACAAACGCAATGGTCTGAAAATGACCCACATGTCTGATCTGAAAATGACCCACATGTCTGATATGAAAATGACCCACATGTCTGATCTGAAAATGACCCACATGTCTGATCTGAAAATGACCCACATGTCTGATCTGAAAATGACCCACATGTCTGATCTGAAAATGACCCACATGTCTGCGATGAAAATGACCCACATGTCTGCGATGAAAATGACCCACATGTCTGCGATGAAAATGACCCACATGTCTGCGATGAAAATGACCCACATGTCTGCGATGAAAATGACCCACATAAACCATTCATTTTGAATGGTTTAATGTTCAGTCAGTGAAGACGCATTTACCCACTGACACCAGTACATTACATCTAAAATCTATATTTTCTTTTACTTTTAACACATACATCATTCTAAATGGTTAAACTTTTATCATTTTTAAAGGGTTTAGGGGGTAGTATTTGGGGCCTGGGCCAGGCCTTTTTGCAACTCTATTTACGAAAAATTCACGGTACAAAACCACTTCTGGAATGAATGAATTTTCATAAGTAGAGGTATCACTGTACATCATTATCAATCATTATCCTGTTAAATCACAAATACTTGTTGAAACGACAAATCTCTCCTGTGACCTTGATGCGAAAATTCAATATGGCGTCAGACCAGAAATAGTGAGTTGATTTGGCTGAAATTTGGTCTGTTTCATCCTTGTCTCTTTCGTTTTTCACACCAAATTTTAGAATGTTCTATCAAGAATTTGCAACGCTAGAGTGCAAACAGTGGAAATGTGCACGGACAGACAGACAGACAAACTGTTAAAGTTAATAAAAAAGCAAACTGGTTTTCTGAGATAATTCGACATACAACGATATTAGAATAACAAACTTCTTTTTTGTGTTGGAGAAAGTTCAAATGTTGAAACAAAACCAACCTAGAGATTTTATTTTACTTTACTAAACTATTTTTAATACTTATCGATTGATACAGATTTTTGGGACTGAAACATTACAGGTTTTTTCTTTTTCTTCATCAGCTTTAACCGATTTATTTATTTTTTTCTGTCAAATTAAAACACATGTTGGAAAATCTGCTTTAATTATAATTAGAAACTATAAATATTGACAGTTAAACTAATATGAACAAACATCCACCTGCATTTCCTTCTTTCTTTCCTTTTTTCTTTTTGCTTCTTTTTAAATTTTTCTCTCCTTTGTTTTCTTTTTCCCTTTTTTTTCCTTCCCTGTTTTTCCTTAAAATTTTCTGTCCTCTTTATTGTTTCCTCTCCTTTTTTCTTCAGTAAATCATATCAGGGGAAATTCAACAACAGTTTATACTGATACAGAAAAAAGATAAATATGGGTCAGGTATATGGCTTATAACATTAATCTTTAATATAAATGTATAAAATAAATATTTACGCACCTCATGATGAGATAAAAACAATTCCATTTCTAATCAGTTTTTTTAATCTGACCAATTAAGATTAAAAACCAGGATTAATGCTCATATTGATGCAGTCTGAACTCATTTAACGTCTGATTTTATTTGATACTTCAGAAAAATTTAAAATCTGTTGAAATAAATAAATGTAAAAAACATCAGTTCCCTAAACTCCTGCAGGTTAAAGCGTTTCCATTTCCCAATTTTTTATAAGAAAAAGAACAAACTGATCTTTATTATGGAGGACTAAATGTGCCAAAATTAATTAAATAAATAAATACAGCATTAAATGATTAATTAAAAATGTAATTAATTAAAATCAGAATTCAATGAATGTAAAAAAAAAAACAACATTTGAGGTAGTATAATTTTAATTAATTAATTAATTCCTGGTCCTTGTGTTGCAGTGGATCGTGAATTTCTTTTATCTGTTAACAACAAATAAAACATCAACCATGGAATAATTAATTAATTGGTGAAATCAAATATATATATATATATATATATTTTTTTATTTTTTTTTACCCCAAACTAATTGGTATTCAATGAATTAATGACACATTTAATAACACATTTATGTATTTAATTCCAATTTTAATTGGAATTTTTAATTGATGACATACTTAATTTCTTAATGATGTATTTCTTTAATTTGGGCATTCTTAGGCCTCCATGCTTTAGATTTTTTTTCCCCCCAATTCATCTTATATTAAAGGTGTTTTTAAAACAGCACTTAATTTAATTTCTTTTTTTGTTGATGAGTCACAGTTTTAATTCAAATTTATTTTCTTTTTTCTTAATGTATTTAATTTATTTATTTTAATGTATGGGTTTTTTTTAAAAATTAAAACACATTTTCTGTTATATTTGATTTTATTCTTTATTTAATTAAAAGTTTTACATGTGCAATATGAGCGAACAGTCGAAACAACAGGAGGGTTTATGTATTAAATTAAACATTTTTTAAATTGAATAAAACATCCCGGGTAGAAAATAACTTTATTTGTTTTATTTGTCTCAAACTTTCAAGATAAAAACTAACACCAAAAAAACCCCCTGATAAAATCAACAAGTCAATTCCATTTTCACCTTTTACTGGACATTAAAACACAGAAAAGTAAGGAAACAAAAACATGAATGAATCTACAGAAGGAAGTGAAGGCTGCTCTAGTCCCGCCTCTTCCTGTCTTTCACTGCCACATTCATCAACTCATATATTTACTTCATTGTCTCTTTGGCTGAATCCCATTTCACCCCCTACCCGTTACCCCTTCTAACAGAGCTATAAGGGGTAGGGCTTGACAACCAACCCCTATGAATTGGGACACCCCTTCAACACTCACTACGTCATCACTTCACTTACATCAACACTGTTAAAAGAAAAGCTACAGTATATGCTAAACTGAGTATACAGGAATGAAAAGGACATTCATGACCTTTGACCTATTGCTCATCATTATGAAAACACATTTTTGTTGTCTGTGACCTTTAACCTACATTCACCAAAATTTAATTAGGATCTATTCTGGACCACCTCGAACCTTTACTGAAAATTTAGTGAAAACTGGTCCAGTAGTTTTTGGGTAAAGTTGCCGTTAAAGAAACAAATAAAAAAATGAAGTGGAGTCACAAACCAGATTAATTGCATTAAGGCTGATAATTGATTACCTCATACAGTCTATAAATAATGTCCTTTTTATTCATCTATTTATTTTTAACTCATTGACTGCCACCTATGGGGCAGTGGTTACAGACCTTTCTGTGTGGACTTTACATGTTCTCGTGTCTGCGTGGGTTTTGTCCAGGTACTCTGGCTCCTCCCACCATCCAAACACATGCACTGATGGGTTAACTGGTTAACTGGTTAACTGGTTAATCTAAATTGTCCATAGGTGTGAATGTGACAGTGATTGTTTGTCTAAATATGTTCAGTCCTGAGATGAACTGGAGACTCATACCCCTGTACCTTCACCCATTGTAGCTGGATTAAGCCCCCAGTGACCCCAGTGACCCCAGTGAGGATTAAGTGGGTTCAGATGACAGGGACGAGACAAAACTGTTCAGAATAGAGAGCTCCATACTCTTTCACTGAACTTTCAAATATAGGTGTCCCAACACCTTGTGTTGCCTCGTTCACAGGTGTTCACATCTTTTAGTCTGTACCAAACCAGCACACATACACACACACACAAATAAGACGTTTACCTGCACTCCCACAGTGACGGCCTCTGTTTGGATCCACAGAGATGTGGGGATGAATCTGCCTCACACTTATCCATCAGGGTCGCGAAACTTACTGCTGATCCACTGCCAGACAAACTGTCAGAGGTGGTCAAAGTACTCACATTCTGAACTTAAGTATTAAAAATTGTGTGAAAAAATACTCTGGTAAATGTAGAAGTACTGATTCAACTAATTTACTGAAGTAAAAGTAAAAAAGTACAACTTCTGAAGTGGAATAAAACTGCTTTTCTTTGTCATGAACAGGGCTCTACACTAACTTTTTTTTCCAGGAGCACACGTGCCCCTAAGTTAAAACATTTAGGAGCACACAAAAAAAATAGGGGCACAAGTAGGTTTTAGTTTTAAATGTTTATTTATTTACAGTGCAGTACTTACGCACAGATACCAACATTGTTGAATGACTGCTGTCATTTGTGTTAATTTAGAGCAGACCATAACATAACTTTGTATTATGGGATGTTTTGTCCTTTGATACATTTTAGAACGTTGTATTGGCTGCCTTGTTATTAGATCCATTTTAGAATGATTAACCCTTTAACTCCTGAGACTGAGACACAGTAAAAAATAAAATAAGATAAAATAAACAACACAATGAACAAAAAACAGTCAAAGTGATCAGTAAAATGAACAAAAATGAATAATAAACCAACAAAATAATATGTAACATGAACAAAGTAAGACACTAACAGAACACAATTAAAGAATAAATAATAAAATAAAAAAACAGAAAAATAAAAAAAATAAACAACATCAACAGAAACTAATATATATTCACAAAATAAGAAATAACGTGGAAAAAAGGCAAAAAACTAAAACCCACAAAACCCAAAATGAAGTAAAAAAAGGAATAAATCACGAGTGTTGTAATTTGGTTCCAGTAGTTTTAGTTTGGGCTTTTTCTTTTTCTTAATCACTTGCTTTTCGACACCTGTACATCAGTTCCATGAACAAAATTCTCAGTAAAATAACAGTTAAAAAAACACTTGAATTTGTCTGAATTTTTAAACTAAACCATCCACTCAGAACGTGTCAGCGCTGACGCATCAGGAGTTAAAGGGTTAATCCTTTCAATATGTGCCGTGTTCGTCTCTATGTGGAGCTGTTCACACACTTTTAATTCATTTCTAGTAGGTTTTCATTAACTCCTCAGGTCTGTGTGTCTTATTGTTGCTGCAACAAACACTCACACATGTGTGACTGTTTTGTTTTCCTCGTTCGCATGATGAAATATTTGCTGCAAATGCGAGTGAAATGTAGAGCCCTGGTCATGAATGCAAGACTACAGGAAAAATCTGAAAAGTTTCAAAAGTATAAAAGCCTTTAAAAGTGAGTTACTGTGTAGATAATGTGTTCAGTAGTAATGTACTCAGTTTTGTGGGTATGGGCAGGAAATTTAGGAAAAACAGGGGGAAAAAAGTCACAATTGAGTTAAAAAGTCATCATGAGATTTGAGAAAAATTACAAATGAGATTTAAAAAATGCATAATTTTATGAGAAAAAGTCCAAATTGTTAGATAGTAGTCAGACAGTTTGTCTCCACTGATTTTCTCTCTGAAACCACTTATTTTTTATTAGTTTTATTACTGTCACATCTTTTTAGTTTGAAAAAGTAATGAGTTTATTCTGAGAATGTAATGAGCATAAAGTACAGAAATGTATGACAAAATGTACGAAGTAAAAGGAAAAAGTTACCATAAAAATAAATACTCAAGTAAAGTACAGATACCTAAGAAAATCTACTTAAGTACAGTAATGAAGTACTTTTACTTCATTACTTCACACCTCTGTGAACTCTGTGCCAGTGTTAGCTGCTTGTATTTTTTTGATTTGCTCCATTTCATCTTCCACTTCAGCATTTTCTCTGAAATTTACACATACGATGAACAAACACTTTGATCCACTGGCCCATGAAAAAACACAAAAGACGTGTATATACGTCTTTTGCAGTCAATGAGTTAATAAAAAAAAAAAAATTTGTAACTTAAATGTATATATATATATATATATATATATGTATATATATATATATATATATATATATATATATATATTGTATATATATATATATATATATGTATATATATATATATATATATATATATATATATATATATATATATATATATATATATATATATATATATATTTAAAACCCATTCATTATTTTTATTCTAAGTTTTAGGTTAAATGTTACAGACTGAAAAGCAATGTTTTTGAGGCGTTTGCAAATAAACTTTTTTAACATCAGATTTATTCAACATTTTTTTCAACTGAACATGTAGCGGACGATTCATCGTAAAACTGTCAAATAACCAAAAAAAAACTGGGTAAAATGAATATTAGCAAAACTTGGTATAACGTTAACTATTTGTTTATCTGTAAATGAAGGGGCGGAGCCAACGGTGCACAATTTTTTTTTTTAAAGTAAACTCTCAGGAACAGTTTTGACAAAAAGCTGCAAAATTTGTCACAAACATTTATTATGATGCAAAAATGACTGGACGACATTTTAGGGTCAAAGGTTAAGATGATTGTGAGGTGACGGAAAACGTACGAGAAAATGTTGAAATTATTACATTTGATCTGACGTTAAAAACAACAACGAAAGGTTCTGAATGTTTCTTTACTTTCCTTTTTTTCTTATTTCAGCTCAAGTTGTTTAAAGTTCAACTCAAAAGTCTGGACGAAGCAGAAAATGGTGACGACAACTTTGTGTTTTTGTCGAAGGATTCGGATAGTTTCAGAGAAAATACTTGAATCTAAAAAAAATTTATCTGAATCTGACTAAAATCAGACTGAATCTCCATAAAAACACATTTATAAACGATAGATCTGGAAATAATCTGATCAAACCAATTGTCTGAACCCTCTTTATCCTGGGATCAGTGTGGGTCTAATCCAGCTACAATGGGTGAAGGTGGGGTCAGAGGTCACCCTGAATGAGTCTGAGTTCATCTGAGGGCTGAACATAAAAAGACAAACAATCACTGTCACATTCTCACCTATGGGTGATTTAAATTAACCAGTTAATGAGTTAACCTGTTAACCTATCAGTGCATGTGTTTGGATGGTGGGAGGAGCCAGAGAACCAGCGGAACATGTAAACTCCACACAGAAAGGTCTGGTGTGTCCGCTCATTATCTGTCTGTGAGATACCAGTGCTAGTGCTAATGCTAACGCTAACCACTGTGACACCCTCACTGAACTAATCTGATGAAAGTAATCTGATTAAACTACTTTAATTGAACTAATCTGAACTTTAACTGGTTCAACTGGAAAATTTTTACTGCCTGAATTAAACAGTTTAATTAAGGGGAATAAAAAGAATTAAGCCCCCCCCCCCCCCCCCCCCCCCCCCCCCCCCCCAAAAAAAAGCATTGGTTTAAGCAAAAAAACAAAACAAAACGTAGAAGCAAAATATTAAAAATCACGAATTATAGGAAAAAATCATCCAATGGCAGCGGTAACGTTAGTTCCAGATCTAAATCAGTTCTTTCCGACTGAAAAGTTCCTCTGTAGGTGATTCTGTCGGATTTTAATCTGATCACATGTTCAAACTATAGAAATGAGAGAAATACTTAAATTCCATCACAGTGTTTTACAGTCAAAAAAATAAAATACCATTTGAAAATACATAAGAATTCAACTAAAATCCAAAATCACAGGATTGTTTGCATCGTGCATCTTCAGTTTGTGAACTCTCGGGCGTATGTCGGAACTGGACGTGAACCTTCTGAACCAACAGTTTATTTTTTCGTATTCGTCCATTTCCTCTTTTCTCAAACGGACGTTTAAAAAAAAAAAGAAGATGGACTTGAAATGGAGACAAACCCAAAAACAGATATGGAAAAATAAGACGCGTTCTTTACTTCAGGAAAAACAGGCAACTTTACCTCAGTCCATTTAAGCTACAAACTCGGTAAGATTGTCGCATTTTCACTGAACTAGGGTTTTTCTTTCCTATAGTAAATGCATGAGAAAAGCAGTCCAGTAATAATGACGTCGTTAACAGGACGACAGGTTGGTTTCTGTTTTTAACTTTACTTCCTGTTTTGGCCAAAGTCAGCGAATCATTTTACAATAAAGGAAGATGTAGTTATTAGTGCGTTTATTTCCTCCGTTATTTGTGAATTTAGGAAACGTTCTGGTTTTACAGGCGATATTTTACTATTTTTTAAATACAATTATTTTTATTTATTCATTTTATTTTTAATTAATTTGTTTTCATTTATTCATTGTTTATATTTTATTAATTTTATTTTGTTTTATTTTTTATTTCTTTTATTTTTTAATTTATTTATGTTTTGTTTTTTTTTGTTTTTTAATCTTTAAATTTCCCCCAAATTATTTTAATAATTTTTTTTTTTTTACTTTTTAAAATGTAATTTTTTTTTTTCATTTTCACTGAACTAGGGTTTTTCTTTTCTACAGGTTAAAATAGTAAATACATGAGAAAACCAGTCCAGTAATAATGACGTCGTTAACGGGACGACGGGTTTGTTTCTGTTTTAAACTTTACTTCCTGTTTTGGCCAAAGTCAGCGAATCATTTTACAATAAAAGAAGATGTAGTTATTAGTGCGTTTATTTCCTCTGATACGGGTGAATTTAGGAAACGTTCAGGTTTTACGGCCGTTTCTTCCTGTTGAAACTTTTTAAACCTTTCATACGTGTGGGAAAAAAAAACAAACAGAAAGAATAAACTTTTGTTTTGGCTTCGGGTTGGTTGTTTCCTTCTTGTTCTCGTGTCGGATATGCAAACACCCGAACTATGGGCCGCGAACGCAGCAGACGAAGCCTTTTCTCGCCGTTCTTTAATCACTTTAATAGCCGACAGTTTTAGTCGTTAATTTATTTATTATCTCTGGACTTTGATGGATCTTTTTTTGTCTGCAAGAATAAAAATTCCAAAAACAGAAAAACACAATGTGTCGCTCATTATTTCACAACTTTTCCATTGAGTTAACTATTGCACAAATTTAAAGGGACAGTTCAGTATTTTTCAGATGAATGTGTTTGTCATCAGTGTCTTTACTCTGGTTCACCCACAGTGCCTGTGAGCCCAGTTCTGGTCCGGTTCTGGTCAAAGCCAAAGTCACCCCGGAAGGTTTCCTGGAGTCAACAAAATAAAATGTTTTTCTTCTTAAAACAGAATGTGTTCGAGTGAGTGATTTATTTACATAACAAAACCATCATTGAACAAAAACTCACACCTCGTAATTGGTTTCTGTCAATAGCGATCAATGCACTAGTGTTGTCACTGCTAACAGCTGTGCACCTACACATAGCAGCCGCTAACACTGCCAAACAACTCATGAAAGTAGTTTGATAAGGGACAGAAAATATATTCAATAAAATGATAAAAAATATTCAGTAAAAATGAACAAAAAAATTATAAAATGAACAAAAATGACGACAATATTCAGTAAAATAAACTCGAATGACCAAAGTAAACAATGCAGGTTGTCACTGATAACAACAGTTAATTTTACTGAATATTTTTGGTCAATGGACTCCACTTATATAGTTCTTTTCCACCTTCATGATGTAAAAGGCGCTTTACATTAGGTATTCGACGACTCGCACTACCAACTACCCACTACCAGCCGCCCATGTGGACACAGGAGGAGATGGAGACTTTTCCGGAAATAATTCAGTAGAAAAACATGTGTCATTTTAGAGACGGCAAACAGTGGAGAAATGCAGCATGAGATCAACTCTATGGAAAGGTTCCGTGTGAGAGTTACAATGTTCCTGCCGAGAACAACCGTCAATGGAATCACGTTCAAAGCACTAATGTACTTTGTCGAAATTTTAGGAATATTGCTATTGTTTTCCGAAAAACTGTAACAGAAGCACAGCTACTGTTGCAGCCCCCAGTGCTACAGTACTGAAAGCTGTGTTGACTTCCTCACTGTTTTTAAAGTGGCTTCATACCGCCTTTGCTGCAACAGCATTCGTGTCCTTAAACAAGTCTCCACAAGGTTTCTTGTGTTTCACCAAAATGTGGCTAGGGGCGCCTCACGCCGCTAGCCTATGGCTAACACGAAATCATACCTCAGTTGCTGCCTTGTTTTGTGAAGTAGTCTTGGTGAAAACACAGTGCTGAGCCTTCAGGCTCTTCGGCCAGAAACTGTTCTTGATTTTCGGGTAGTTGTTGTGGTGCTGCTCCTGTGGCAGCACCTGTGGCTGGTGGCACAACAAGCAAACACACTTTTCTTCAACCAAAGTAAATTTTGGCTACCTTCGATGGCATTGAACCTGCTGACATATTTATTTTCAAAGACAAAAGTAAAATTGTGTAGATCTTCTGGTCACCCCGCTTTCCCCGAGAGGAGTTGACGCGAGTCTATCACCATGGTGACGATGCTCAGGGACATAAGCAGCAGGAATAAAAAAAAAAAAAGGATAGAAAAGAGCCCTGTGACACAGAGGGAGAACGCTGTAGATCTAGTGGCCTATGGGAAGACTCATACAAATATGAAGACACAGATGCTTCTGTATAATCACCTAATGTCTTTCCTCATGTGTTTTATTGGGTCATGGTTCTATAGTTCTGTTCCACCTTCATGGTTCAAAGCTCTTTACATTAGCCTCACATTCACCCATTCACCCATTCACCAGTATGGTTCTAAGGTTCTGTCAGTCCTACTGGGAGACTAACAAAGGGTTCAGTGTCTTTGCCCAAAGACATCACTGACCCTTCAGTCATTGGACGACCCGCTCTATCAACTGAACCACGGCCTCTGTCTGTCTGTGTGTCTGTCTGTCTGTGTGTCTGTCTGTCTGTGTGTCTGTCTAACAAGCAAGCATGTCTGGCATTTCTTTCAAACCCCGTCAATATTGCTTGAAAATTGGGTGATTTATTAACTTTAATTTTATCTGTAGGAGCGATTCAAGATGGCCGCCCTGCAAGGCGACTGCAGTTAGTGAGGCGTGTATGTATATATGTCTATGCTCACAGGTGTTTTTGTGGGGGCCATGTTGGGGCGTCAGAGGCTCCATGTGCCAACAACTCCAACAGATGGCAGCGTTAGCATAGGCTGCATGTGCTGTGGTGTAGGGCATTCTGGGAGTTGTTGTCCAGCAGATGGCAGTGTTAGACCCTAAATTGGCTGTTGGGCCATGAGAACTATGGCGGCCATCTTGGGAGTGGTGATCAGGGTGATTCCTCCATGAGACGCAATGAAACTGTTAGTTTTTGAATATTTAAGTTGATTTTTGTTTTTTTACAGAGAAATATATTATCTGTCAAGTACGAGCACTGTGTAAAAAGCACTACATAAATATAGAATAGAATGGAATACAATAGAATACAATAGAATAGAATACAATAGAATAGAATAGAATGGAATAGAATAGAATGGAATAGAATGCCTTCATTGTCACTATACACATGTACAATTTATATTATACACTGGTTGTGACTTGCTGGGGGGGGGCATCACCATTAGGGTCCTCCAGTCTATGAGTCTTTCTGACGGTGTGAACACAAAATGCCTGAAAGAGGAACCTCACACCCACACATTCAGGGGGAGGGGGGGGGGGGGTATCTGCCAATCCTGCAATAGATGTCAGTAGAGTACAGATGCATTCTGGGAGCTTCTTTACGCCACTGACAGACAATGTAAAGTGCAGGTTATATGACAATGGTGTGATTGGTGCGTGCGCTGTGTCCCTCAAGCTACTAAAGGATGAGGACGAGCCCAAACTCTTCATCATTCAAAAACCCCTTGGTGCTGAGGGGGGGTCCGTGTACGTGTTGGCCATTTGATTTCTGTTGTCAAATCAGGAAGTGGAAAACGGATAACGGGCTGTTTCCCAACTCATATTTGAAAAGTGGGAAACAAGGAACAAACCCAGTTCTGATTTCAACATGGGTCCTTGGTTCATTTGCTCAGGGGCTTTTTTTTTGGCTCTTTTGCAGGATCTGGATCTTTATGTTCCTTTTAAATATCTGTTCAACAAAATGGCTCTGGCTTTTTTTTAGGCTTAAACTGGTTGAAGCCCATTTATGGACTGCTGCACCACAAAACTCCTATTGTTTTGAACATTTTCAAAATTATAGAGTCCAGAGCAGGTACATATAAGTTATTTGGAAAAAAAAAACAGTAATGACCCCAAGAGTCTGTATGGAATGTACTTCTGGCATTTTCTCAAATATTCCAACACTTTTCCAAATTTCTTTATAAAGATGTCTTTCTGATCTTTAATATAAAATCTTAATTTTCCCAGATAAATACAGTCAGATATCAGTGACTTCCACAGACGAACTGAAGGACGTTCCTCCCCAACTCATCTGGACATAATAGCCTTTTGGCCCAACATGAACAAAAACTGAACAATATATTTATGTGTTCTCAATGATTCAGGGATACTACCTAAACACACACAGTAAATACTGCTTAATTATCACTAACCTCACCACATATGGTTTGACAAACTGTTGAATCATTCCCAGAGGCAATGAACTCTTGTAGTAGTCTTACATCTGGGGCAATTGGGAGACGTCCACATTATATATTTGCTGTACATATATGGTGAGGAAGGTTGCCGGTTCGAATCCCAGGTGTGCCCTTAGGCAAGCACTTTACGCTATACATGCCTATACCTCACGATGAGCGATACAATAAATAGAGGTCTGCGTTAGGGGTTGAGGAACCAGGACACCCTGATGTTAAATTGGCTACTGGAACAAGACATTCATGGAGCAGGGCAGAGAACATGGTACTGCAGTTGTGATTGGAACACTAGGGGCAGTGACCCCCAAGCTGGTAGAATGTCTCCAGCAGATACCAGGAACTACATCAGAGATCTGTGTACAAAAGAGCGCATTGTTAGGAACAGCTAAGATCCTGCACAGAACCCTCAGGCTCCCAGACCTCTGGTAGAGGACCCGAGTCTGAAGGAGACACCGCCCAGGTGGGGCGAGAGGAACATTTATATATATATATATATATATATATATATATATATATATATATATATATATATATATATATATGTATGTATGTATAACTTTTCCTTTGGCCCTGGCTCATTTTAAATTCTAAATATTTCTTTCAATCTCTGAACAAACAAATGGAAAGTTGTGTGATTTTAACTGACTTTTGTTGACAGACGCAGAACGCCCTCCCACTTTTGGACCCTTGCTGCGCTGTGATTGGTCAAACAACATTATAGGATGGGGAATACTCACATTTAAAGAAGCGTGTCCTTTTACACGTGAATATTCCCTTCCCATGAATGTTGATTGACCAATCACAGCGCAGCAAGGATCCACAAGTGGGAGGGGGTTCTGTATGATTCTGTCTCTCTCTCTGGGTGGAGCTTTTGTGTGTGTGTGAAATCTGACACCATAGGGGGAAAAAAGTGACAAAGAGAACGACTCCATGACTCGGCTCCTGTCGTTCATTTTAAAGAGCCGTTCAAAAGAATCGGCTCCTTTGCGAACGTCACAACAGTGTCAGTGCTTTTAAAGAGTTCACCATCGACTTTTACTGACCAGAGAATTAGGCCCAATCTACAGGGAAATGAATTCATGTGAAACTAACGTACTTTCTTAACGGATTGGCCTTTTGTCAAAATTGGACCGGTGTCATGGGTACCGCAAGACCAGGGCCGGCGTTAGGCATAGGCAGAATAGGGCACCAGATGTCTTGGGGGCACCAAGTCAAACAGAATTAGAATATTAAGCTACCGTGTTTTCTCAACTATAAGGTGAACTTAAAAGTCTTACATTTTCTCAGAGTGCACCTTGTATATGGATTCATTCTGGTTGTGCTTAATGACTTGAAGTTTTGACTTTTTAATTGCAACATTTTGACATTTTATGACATAATTTTGACTTTTTATCTCATAATTTTGATTTATCACAAAAGTTTGACTTTTTATTGCATAATTTAGATTTTATCTCAGAAATTGGACTCTTTTAAAGTTTGATTTAAGAGAATAAGAGTGTGACTTGTTCTGTGTTACAACTCAACAAGGTTGAGTGTGACTGTTTAGCTTGCAGTGAATGGAAAATATGGAAAATAAATCATTAAACTTAACATTGACAGTGATTATTCATGGAAACTCAGTACGTACTCCATCAGACATAGGACACTATGTTTACAGATGATCATTTATAATTCCACAAAAGGTAAAGAGGGGTGTTCGCCTAGTGTTCGCCTAGGGCACCACATTGACCAGAACTGACCCTGCCCAAAACGATATCTTTGGAAAATGTGTCACAGAGTGGGAAGATCTGGAGACGGTGCTGTTTCCACACCCATCTCGACGAGTAAAACGTGTATTCACACCCAGGTCATGACCACATGACCGGAAAAAACAGCAGCCTTGCACCCGTAGCATTGACTCTCATCACCTGACAGCGACATTGGTGAACAACAGAGTAGCAGTGGTGAATGCGCTGCAGTGTTATGGTTGTTGTTATGGTGCCCCGGTAGAAAAATATGTGGGATCATGTACACTACTTTTTCTATTATTCTCTTGTATTCGG
Source organism: Siphamia tubifer (assembly GCA_020466265.1). Lineage (NCBI taxonomy): Eukaryota > Metazoa > Chordata > Actinopteri > Kurtiformes > Apogonidae > Siphamia > Siphamia tubifer. The sequence goes on from CM035793.1 coordinate 3,632,775, forward strand.
TGGGACCATCATTTTCAGCAGTGTTTCGTCCCCATGCTGAAACATTAAAATTTTTACATAATATCTTTTTGACACAGTCTAAATACTAAACCCATATCGAACTCATCTGAATGTAGCCTTAGCCGATTCATTCATTCTAATGCTATCAGGGTGATGGCCAATCTGAAGCTCTGAAGGAGACAGCAGTCCTACACATTCTCTGAAAAAAAAAAAAAAGATACCTCCAGCCTCCTGATTCTGTCATTTTGTTCAGATACTTTCTTAGCAGTATTCATACACCAGTGGCGGGCCGTCCATTTCAACATTAGTGACCCCCACATATTAACTTCACCTCAGTATAGACTAGTCAAGCTGCACTTTATTTCAGGAGCATTTAAAACCATCAAGTATGCATTCCCAATGAAGTTTAGTAAACTAATTATAGATATTGTCAAAAATAAAAAGGTGATTTAAAAATACTAAACAAAATGTCACCAAAATGAAGCTGTGTGATCTTAAACAAGTCTGTTTAATAAATTGCACAATGTGGTCGTTTCATATCAGACACCAACCAGACAATAACAAAACAAACTATTCTTTGAAAATAAAGTTAAGAGATCATTTGCATTTTTCAGAATAAAACATACAACAACAAATAACTGAAAATGTTGCAATGACAAGAAGAAATAAAAAATAAAAAGCATTTATTCACCAACATAGTTCTGCACAGTATCTGCTTATTTGAACATAAAGTCACTTCAGTGGCTGTTGTACAGTTTATCTGTGTGTTTCAGCTCCATCAGTCACTTCCTTTTCTATGGACATGGAGGCTAATGCTAAAGATGTTTCTGTCCGCTAGTGTTTCTGGCATAAATTTGAATACACTTTAACGCTGAAAATGACCGTTGGACAGAACAGCCAAAACAGTAACAGTCAAACAGACCAGTGTGTAAAGTTTTCCCAAACTCTCAGATTTTTGCTCCAAAGAAAATTCTCCTTCATCCATTATGGGTTAAAATACAGCTGGCTCTTGGATTTCCGTGTTCAGTTCATTTAGATATTCTCCAGATTGCCGCTTGTCAGGCCCTAGCAAGTGTTAATCCAATCACTGAACACGTACATGTCACGTTTAGTATAAGATCTTCTATATTGCCTTGATTCGCAGAATAGTGATCTGATTGGCTATTGTAACCTGCCTGGTATGTCTGTTCTGAACGTCTGAACCAAATGTAATTTACCTGACAACACAAGCTAGCTGAAATATAATTGGTTAAAAACTCTACCATAAAAACACCATTGGAAGACACTCGACTAAGAGGAAATAATATGAAGTAAAGAATACAGAGAATAGAGCATCATTTAGTTTACATATTTCTAAAAATAAAATAACATAAATTCACTTTTCTGAGCATGTTTAGGCCAACAGAGAAGCCCTCTGTATCCAGTCAAACAGGTTGGTGGTTTAGATAGTGTTATCATCGAAGGCATTTATTACGTACACATGATCTCAGACTCATCTTCTTTTCATATCAGAAAATTCTATAATGTTAAACCAAATATGACGAATAAAACAAGCCCAAACATTTGTCCTTGATCATAGTTACACATATGACATAACACATGTGGAACTCTGTTTTCAGTTTTAGTGGAGTGTATTGTTAATAACATGCATGGACGGTGTGTTTGTCCTCTCAAATATATTGCACTGAATGGAACGTATCACCACTCCAATAGGGCGGCTCCACGGCTCGTCATCGCCTGTGGGTGGTTACGTTCAACACTGGGTTGAGGTATACTTTCTATGGTGTTAGCACAGGCTGCATGTGCTGTGGTGCAGGGCATCATGGGAGTTGTTGTCCAGGAGATGGCAGTGTTAGCACAGGCTGCATGTGCTGTGGTGAAGGGCATTCATTTGTATTGATTTTATCAATATGTTTATTAAGGCAGAACAGTAATGATCAAATTTGGACAATTCAGTATAAACATGTCAGTATGCTAGCATTAGCATCAGTGCTAATTTTCATCCACAGTTTCCATTACATGCGTAAATAAATAAGAGTGATCAGAATAAAACACTGTAGTGGGAGAATGCTGGCCAGCAGATGGCACTGTTAGCATGTTAGCATACGCACACACACACACACACACACACACATACAGACACACACACACACACACACACACACACACATACAGACACACACACACACTCACACACACACACACACACACACACTCACACACACACACACTCACACACACTCACACACACTCACACACACACACACACATACACACACGGAGTCTGGGGCCTGGGGTCTAGGATCTGGGGGTCTGGGGTCTAGGGTCGGGGGTCTCCCTCCAAAACCACAGACTGGACCAGAACAGGTCAGAAGAGCTAAACACAGACTGGGTTCAGGACTGATAAGGACTGGGAACAGAGGAGAGACTGGGTCAGTACGGGGCTGGGGGACAGGACTAGAACCAGGGGTGGGACCAGGATCCACAACAGACCATTTGACTCAAACATTTAAGACATTTGAAAGTTATCAAATTCAGTTTTTGTTCCAGCTCTATTTGGGTTCTACTGTGGTTCTACTGTGGTTCTACTGCGGTTCTACTGTGTTTCTATTGTTTCTACTGTGGTTCTACAGGTTCTAGGGCGCCTGTGGCTCAGTTGGTAGAGTGGGTCGCCCAATGACCGACAGGTCGGCAGTTCGCATCCTGGCTGACTGTCCAAGTGTCCTTGGGCAAAGACACTGAACCCTGACTTATGGTACGGTCACACCGAACACAAATTTTCACATTCGTGCGTGGCGATTAAATACAAAGTCAATGTAGAGACGCGTATAGACGCAGATTCACCCGAGCCGGTGCTGATCGGAGCCACAGTTAACAGACTGAACTGGAGGAACATGTTCTGTTTATCTGTGTTTATCCAGCGTCCAGACTCGTTCGTAGTGGCAAATGTTCTGTCCTTCATGCTGCTCAAACACTTTACATTAGCCTCACATTCACTCATTCACACACACTCATACACCAGTAGGATTCTAAGGTTCTGTCAGTCCTACTGGGAGACTAAGTCAGAGTTCAGTGTCTTGCCCAAGGACACTTTGACATGTGGACAGCCAGAGTTGGGACACGAACCACCAACCTCTCAGTCATTGACAACCCACTCTACCGACTGAGCCCCAGCCGCCCAGTGTGTGTGTGTGTGTGTGTGTGTGTGTATGTCCCTATTTAAGATCTGAGCCTTTGATTTAATCGTTAGGTTTTCAAACCAGCTGACGAACCCATATAACAGCACAGACTCAATGTTAGTTCTGTAGACACCCTGAGCCCATGTAAAAACTGAAGGTGCTGGTGGATCCAGACACAGACACTGATCACATGTGTGTGCCAGCTGAGGTCACAATGACCTGTCAATGACAAATAGTTTATATACATGAAACTATTAAACATAACAGTGAACTGCATTAATAGTCTATATTCCTAAAAGTAAGAAACAGGTTTTGTGACAGTGTTACAACATTGTCACAATCTGGGCGGAGTTTGACTCCAAACTGATCTGTGCTGAAGTGCTTTGGTCTGACTGTGTTTGGATGCAAACACTTCAAATACATTGGCTGAAGAAAAGACGGATGGACATTATAATCATTTTAGGAGAACGCCCATCGTGTGTTGTGTTGGAAAACGTTTTTACGTGTGACTTGTTGAAAGACATAAAAAACGGCTGTTGTCTTGGAGAACATGTGTATTTTATATTTAACATGTTGTTAAATATATATATATATATATATATATATATATATATATATATATATATATATATATATATATATATATATATATATATATATATATATATATATATATATATATATATATATATATATATATATATATATATATATATATATATATATATATATATATATATATATATATATATATATATATATATATATATATATATATATATATATATATAGAGTGGGTCGCCCAATGACCGGGAGGTTGGCGGTTCGCGTCCCAGCTCTGGCAGTCCACATGTCGAAGTGTCCTTGGGCAAGACACTGAACCTTGACTTACCCCCAGTAGGACTGACCTTTGACCTTAGAAACCTACTGGTGTATGAGTGTGTGTGAATGGGTGAATGTGAGGCTAATGTAAAGCGCTTTGAACCATGAAGGTGGAAAAGAACTATATAAATGCAGAACATTTACCATGTGTATTTTAGGCACCTTTGGCCATCTCTGCTGATTTAAAAACTTCATTTAGCATAATTTTTCTGAATGTGGTGACTTTAAGGGAGCACTTTTTTTTTTTTTTTTTTTTTACATTTTTAGGAGTTCAAAACCTTCATATGCAGCCAATTTAATCGAAATGGTTTTCAATTTATTCATCTCTTTATCTTTCTTTCTCACACTGACTCTCTGAAACCCATTCAGCCACACACACACACACACACACACACACATACACATACACACTCGCACATCTGCAAGCACACATGCACACACACACACACAAACCTTTTCCTTATATTTTACAGCGTTTTTTCATGTGATTATGCAGCAAACCGCCACTGAGCATTAAAATATATGGAGAGAGAGCGAGAGAGAGAGAGAGAGAGAGAGAGAGCGAGAGAGAGAGAGAGAGAGAGCGAGAGAGCTGCAGTGGGTCATCCTGAGGACAGCTCTCCTCTGATCACCCCTGGCTCCACCCCCTTCCCCAGCCCCGCCCCCACTGTCTCGGCCTACATACCCTAACCTCCAAATATGATGACGTGGATTCACTGAAGGAGGAGGACAAGAGGAGTAGAGGAAGAGAGGAGTAGAGGAAGAGAGGAGTAGAGGAAGAGAGGAGTAGAGGAAGAGAGGATGAGGAGAAGAGGAGTAGAGGAAGAAGGGAGGAGGAGGAAGAAGGGAGAAGGAGAGGAAGTAGAGAGGAGGAGAGGAAGAAGGGAAGAGTAGAGAAAGCGAGGAGGAGGAGAAAGAAGAGAGGAGTAGAGGAAGAGAGGAGTAGAGGAAGAGAGGAGTAGAGGAAGAGAGGATGAGGAGAAGAGGAGAAGAGGAGTAGAGGAAGAGGAAGAGAGGAGTAGAGGAAGAAGGGAGGAGGAGGAAGAAGGGAGAAGGAGAGGAAGTAGAGAGGAGGAGAGGAAGAAGGGAAGAGTAGAGAAAGCGAGGAGGAGGAGAAAGAAGAGAGGAGGAGAGGAAGAGAGGAGTAGAGGAAGAGAGGATGAGGAGAAGAGGAGAAGAGGAGTAGAGGAAGAGGAAGAGAGGAGTAGAGGAAGAAGGGAGGAGGAGGAAGAAGGGAGAAGGAGAGGAAGTAGAGAGGAGGAGAGGAAGAAGGGAAGAGTAGAGAAAGCGAGGAGGAGAAAGAAGAGAGGAGGAGAGGAAGAGAGGAGGAAGAAGGGAGGAGGAGAGGAAGAAGAGAAAAGTAGAGGAAGAGAGGAGTAGAGGAAGAAGGGAGGAGGAGAGGAAGAAGAGAGGAGAAGAGGAAGAGAGGAGTAGAGGAAGAAGGGAGGAGGAGAGGAAGAAGAGAGGAGTAGAGGATGAGAGGAGGATGAGGAAGAAGGGAGGAGGAGAGGAAGAAGAGAGGAGTAGAGGAAGAAGGGAAGAGTAGAGGAAGCGAGGAGGAGGAGGAGAAAGAAGAGAGGCGGAAAGGAAGATGGGAGGAAGAGAGGAGGAAGAAGGGAGGACGAGAGGAAGAAGAGAGGAGTAGAGGAGTAGAGGAAGAGAGGAGTAGCGGATGAGAGGAGGAGGAGGAAGAAGGGAGGAGGAGAGGAAGAAGAGAGGAAAAGAGGAGGAGGAGGAAGAGGAAGAAGGGAGGAGGAGAGGAAGTAGAGAGGAGGAGAGGAAGTAGAGAGGAGGAGAGGAAGAAGAGAGGAGTAGAGGAAGAGAGGATGAGGAGAAGAGGAGTAGAGGTGGAGGAGGAAGAAGGGAGGAGGAGAGAAAGAAGAGAGGAGTAGAGGAAGAAGGGAGAAGTAGAGGAAGCGAGGAGGAGGAGGAAGAAGAGAGGAGGAGGAAGAAGAGAGGAGGAGAAGAAGAGAGGAGGAGGAAGAAGCGAGGAGGTGAGGAAGAAGAGAGGAGTAGAGGAAGAGAGGACGAGGAGAAGAGGAAGAGGAGAAGAGGAAGAAGAGAAGAGTAGAGGAAGAGAAGACGAGGAGAAGAGGAGTAGAGGAAGAGGAAGAGAGGAGTAGAGGAAGAAGGGAGGAGGAGAGGAAGAAGAGAGGAGTAGAGGAAGAGAGGAGGGGGAGAAGGGAGGAGTAGAGGAAGAGAGGAGTAGGTGAAGAGAGGAAGAGGAGAAGAGGAGTAGAGGAAGAGGAAGACAGGAGGAGGAGAAGAGGAGTAGAGGAAGAGAGGAGGAGGAGGAGGAGGAGGAGGAGGAAGAGGAGAGGAGAAGGAGAGAAAGAGAGGAGGACAAGAGGAAAATAAGAGGAGGGGAGGAGAAGAAAAGGAGTGCGAGGAGGAGTAGAAGAAGTGTAAAGGAAGAGAAGAGGAGGAGGAGAAGAGAAGCGGAGGAGAGGAAGAGAGTACAAGAATAAAAAAAGGAGGAGAGAAGGAAAGGAAAAAAGGAGAAAGAGGAGTTGGGGACAAGGGGGAGAGGATGAGAGGAAGAGTTGAAGAAGAGGAGCATGAGGAGGAGAGGGGGAGTAGAGGAAGAGTAAAGGAAGAAAAGAGGAGAGGAAGAGGAGAGGAGGAAAAGAAGAGAGGAAGAGGAAAGGAGGACAAGAGGGGGACAAGAGGGAGAGGAATAAGAGGAGGAGAAGAGGAGGAGAGGTGAACAAGAGGAAGGGGAGGAAAGGAAGAAGGAAGAAGAGGATAAGAGGAAGCGGAGAAATGTTCTTCACTTCTATAGTTCTTTTCCACCTTCATGCTTCAAAGCTCTTTACATTAGCCTCACATTCACCCATTCACACACATTCATACACCAGTAGGTTTCTAAGGTCCTCAGGGTTCAGTGTCTTTGTCCAAGGACACTTGGACATGTGGACAGACAGAGCTGGGATCCAAACGGCAACCCCTCGATCATTGGACGACCCAGTCTATAAACTGAACAACAGCTGCCCTTACAGTGAAAGGAAGAGGGAAGAGGAGGAGAGAAAGAGAGGAGGACAAGATGAAGACAAAGAAGAGGAGGAGAAGAGAGATGGAAGAGGGGAAGAAAAGAGGAGGAGGACTGGGGAAGAGCGGAGGAGAGGAAGAGGAGAGGAGGAAGAGGAAAGGAGAATGACAGAAACAGATGAGGAGGAGCGGACAAGAGGAGGAGAGGTGGAGAGGGAGGGGAGTGGAGAGGAGAAGAGGACAGTAGTCTCCCTTTTGTCCTCCTCCTCTCCCTCTTGGAGGAGGACAAGAGGAAGAGGAAGAAGAGGAGGAGAGGTGGAGAAGAAGAGAGGTGGAAGAGGAGAGGATAAGAGGAGGAGATGAAGAAAGGGGGAGGAGGAGAGGAGAACAAGAGGAAGATGAGAGGAGGAGATGAAGAGAGGGTGAGCAGGAGGAGGAGAGGGGGAAGAGGAGAGGAAGAGAGGAGAGGAGGAGGAAGAGAGGAGGAGGAGAGGAAGAGAGGGTGAGCAGGAGGAGGAGAGGGGGAAGAGGAGATGAAGAGAGGGTGAGCAGGAGGAGGAGAGGGGGAAGAGGAGAGGAAGAGAGGAGGAGGAAGAGAGGAGGAGGAGATGAAGAGAGGGTGAGCAGGAGGAGGAGAGGAAGAGAGGAGGAGGAAGAGAGGAGGAGGAAGAGAGGAGGAGGAAGAGAGGAGGAGGAAGAGAGGAGGAGGAAGAGAGGAGGAGGAGAGGAAGAGAGGGTGAGCAGGAGAGGAGAAGAGGTGATGAAGAGGAGAGGAGGACAGATGCCTGCAGTTCACAGTCACTAATCTGCCTGGTAACAGAATGGGTAATCCCTGTCCCCTTCCATCCATCCATCCATCCATCCATCTATCTATCTATCTATCTATCTATCTATCTATCTATCTATCTATCTATCTATCTATCTATCTATCTATCTATCTATCTATCTATCTATCTATCTATCTATCTATCTATCTATCTATCTATCTATCTATCTATCTATCTATCTATCTATCTCTGTGTGTTTGTCTACAAGATAGTCAAGAAAATGAAAAACAAACATTAAAACAAAACTTAACGAAATAAATCAACAAAATAGAAACAAAAATCCAAAAATGAACTAAATATTTATCAAGACGAACAAAAAATGTGGGATGTGATGGTGAAATAATTAACGGTTTCCAGCAGCTCTTGTTTGTTTGTTTGTTTGTGTCAGACTTCCTTATCCACAAACAGAGACATAATCAATAAAATAAACCAAAGTAAATTTTAAAAAAATTATACTTTCAGTTTATATTATTTTTATGAAAATCAATATTTAATTTTTTACTGACATATTTGACTTTATTTAGTTTTTTTATTTCTTATTTTTTAATTTCATTTCACATCTGGCACTCATGAACGTTAAAGTTGAAACATTGAGTGTTTTTTTAGTTTCAGTTTCTTCTAAATGTTCTGTGTTGGCTTCAGGAAAATTAAATAATTAACAGTTACCAGCAGGCATTGTTTCTTTTTTGTTTTATTTTTTTGTCCGTACAGACAAAAACAAAAAAAAAACCCTGCGACGACAACAGAAGCTGCAGATTCTTCTGTTAAAGATGTCAAATGAAAATTCTGCCAAAAAACCTGTGGCTGCGAAAAGTGTCTGAAAGTCGACGTGTTAATGATGGAAACGTGAGAAAAAACGAAGAAATTAAACATCAAATAAATTAATGAGAATAAATGTAACATCAGACTGTGTGTGAGTGTGTGTTGGTTCAGTTTTTCCACAGTTGAATATTGATGATATTGATAATAATGTCACATAAACAGACAGTGTGTGACGTTCACTTCAACAGAAATGCAACAAAAACTAACTCACAATAAAATAAAACCTTTCAGGATGAAGATGAAGTTTTTTAATTTTTAGGTTGTTTCTTTTCGGACACTTGTTTTTCAGTCGTTTGATTTCAGACGCAGGTTTTCCAGATCCACTCTGAATCCAAGGGTCAGAGGTCAGAGGTCACCGTTGGTATAATCTTCTCCTTCCGTTCTTGTGTCTCTGGTTTCAAACAGAATTTCAATCTGATCTGAAGAAAAAAAGAAAAAAAAAAAAAGAAAAATCCTTCTTTTCAACCGTTAAAAAAAACACACGCTTTTACTTTGAAAAACGGCTGAGATTCAGATGTGACAAAACCAAAGCGGATCATGTGATCAAAGCGGCGCTCTGATGATGTCAGGGGACACGAGTCGTGCCGTTGATCTCCACAGCGACAGATGAAGTCATCGGTTCTTTTAAGTGACATGAAACAAACGCAGGAAAAGTGTTTTTGTCAAAGAACGTTTGATCAGAGACGACGACATTTAACCGAATCCAAATATAGAGGAGAAAGAGACAAGCCACGCCCCCTCGCTTACACACACTCTCGCCTCCACGCCCGCTCACCTCCATGTTCCCTCACCTCCATGTTCCCTCACCTCCACGTTCCCTCACCTCCACGTTCCCTCACCTCCATGTTCCCTCACCTCCATGTTCCCTCACCTCCACGTTCCCTCACCTCCATGTTCCCTCACCTCCACGTTCCCTCACCTCCACGTTCCCTCACCTCCACGTTCCCTCACCTCCACGTTCCCTCACCTCCACGTTCCCTCACCTCCACGTTCCCTCACCTCCATGTTCCCTCACTTCCACGTTCCCTCACTTTCACGTTCCCTCACTTCCACGTTCCCTCACTTTCACGTTCCCTCACCTCCACGTTCCCTCACCACGACACCCCCTCGCCTCCACACTGAAGTGCTACTGTCAGTACAATTGCTCTGACAGATCGCAGACGTTAGCGCTGCAACATGGAACCATTTTGAAATGCTATGGACCATTTTCACAATAAGCGGACAAACGTCAGAGGAGCGTGACTGAACTTCCTGACGGGAGAAAGCCGGTAATATTGAAAGAGTCTTTTCAAGTTCCTGAAGAAATTTGCCACTTTTAACATTTGCAGATATTGGGAGAATTGTGGAGGAAAATTCACTAATGGAAAAAGAAACTTGATAAAGGCAACGATTTTTTCCGTGAGGAAAAAGTATCAAAGGAAGTAGAGAGAGAGAGTGTTACTGAACTGATAACTACGACCACCAATTATTAGTGTGTCCACTTATACCTAGGACTAGGGTTCTATGGTTCTGTATGGATAGTATAGAGGACATGGACTATTTAACTATTTTATATTTGTTCTGTCTATGGTTCAATTCAACGTCTCATTAGCATAATGTTAACGTTAGCCCAATGCTATCGTAATCCGTTCACATTTTTCTCTGGCAGTGTGTGTTTATGTTGGTGTTTGTTTGTCATAATATCTAATGTAGTAGACGGGCAGGTTTTTGTGAGGGCTAGATGCTACCCATGGCAAATAAAAAAAGAGGATCCTCACAAACTCCAGGTTTGATCAGTGTTCATACATTTACTGTGACTTACTACTGTTCACTGGCTGCAGTTCTATGTCTATTTTAACTCTTTCCTTCCAATGCTACTGTTGTTTACTGCTGACACTGATGTACTGGTATGGAAAGGTTAAAGGTCACAACTACAGTTTAAGTCCAACATTATTTATTTGTGTTCACCAAAACATTCAAAACCATGGACATTTGTTTTATCTCAACTCATACCGACGTTAACAGCTGCCGTTTTTGACACCGTTCATATTTTTATTTTTAGAATAGAATCATTCCAAGAAAAATGCTCAGGACAGACTGTGGTTTCAAACAGTCATCCCCAGGATGTAGTGTTCTGATGTGAAGTGTCTGCTGCAGACAGAAGTGCTCCTTTTTTTAATTATAAAACTAAGCCCTTCATAACACTGAATATCCACGATCCATTTTCGTCTAGCTTCACCGTTGACAGAGAAGGAGTGGAATGAAATATAAGATGCTTCTGGACATTACAAACACATCCTGGTATGTTACAATAACTGTTGGTCATTGCTGTCATCTTTGCCATTTAAGTTTTGCCGGTGTGGAAGTAGGGATACGCTCCTCTGATGTATGTATGGTGTGAAATGCGGAAGTTGTGAAAAAGGTCCATTACTGTGAAGCCTGGGATGGGAGGGGGTCGGATTGGGGGTGGGACTTCCATGTCACATGACACTCAGGTTTATTACCTTTGCCAAGGAGGTATTAAATTCGGGTCTGTTTGTCAGCAGGATTACGCAAAAAGTTCTTTTGATGAAACTTTCAGGAGTGATAGATATTGGGTCAAGGAAGAAACCATTTGATTTTGGGCAATGAAGGTCAAAGGTCAAGGTCATACTAAAGGTCAACAAATAAAATATATCAGTGGTAATATCTCAGGATTCAGAAAAGATAGAAATGGACGTTCATCTATAGCCTGTCCGTCCATGGGAGTGGATCTCCTATGGACGAGAGAGAGAGAGAGAGAGAGAGGGGTGCAGAGAGTTTTTGGGAGTGGAGAAAAAGAGTTAAATGTACAGAGTGTGACCGGTGACCGGAGGAGGTAAATGGTAAATGGACTGCGCTTATATAGCGCTTTTCCACCTTCATGGTGCTCAAAGCGCTTTACATTAGCCTCACATTCACCCATTCACACACTCATACTACACCAGTAGGTTTCTAAAGTCAAAGGTCAGTCCTACTGGGGGCCTAAGTCAGGGTTCAGTATCTTGCCCAAGGACACTTCGACATGTGGACAGCCAGAGCTGGGACGCGAACCGCCAACCTCTCGGTCATTGGGCGACTGCCCACAGAGGTGTTGTCTCGTTCTTGTAAATAAACATTGAAACCACTCCTTGTGTTCTAAGAACCTGCAGAGGGAAATTAACCCCGGGGTAAGGTACTTACTTCTGCCCTGGGGGGGCGGCATTTTCCCCTGATTTCCTGACTGCAGGATAACGTCAGAAACGGTTAATAATACATTTACAATAATAACACAAAAAAGAACGAAAAAAAGAACGAAAAAGTTCATTTTGGGATCCATGAACTTCTAGTTCATAATTTGGAAGAATGAACGATGAACTGAACTAATTCATATTGAGTAACTTGAACTGAACTTTGAACTAGTTCCTAATCAAGGTGAACATTCCCAACACTGCCTACCGAGAAACATCTACATCGACACACCAGTCCAGAAGGGTGGCATTTCAGGGATGCCAGGCTGTGTGGAGCATACAGGTGTGGTGACTCAGCTCATCCGAGAGGCCAGAGAAAAGAGGGGCAAGTTGGGCAGCTGTGGAGCATTTTCCGTTGGTAGAGTGGGTTGCCCGATGACCAAGAGGTTGGAGGTTCATGTCCTAGCTCTGGCTGTCCACATGTCGATGTGTCCTTCGGCAAAGACACCGAAGCCTGACTTAGGCCCCCAGTAGGACTGAAAGAACCTTAGAAACCTACTGGTGTATGATTGTGTGTGTGAATGGGTGAATGTGGAGCTGATGTAAAGTGCTTTGAGCACCATGAAGATGGAAAAGCGCTATATAAATGCAGACCATTTACCTGTCAGTGTTTTGGCTTAACCTGGTCAATTCGTTCGGCTCAATCCCCCACGTTAGTCCAGCTCACTCTGGTAAAACATCATGTCCCTAGAAGGTGAAGATACCTCATCGCTGAATACTGCAACAACTTCAGGATGAGGGTCATTCAGGGGCAACTTCATCTAGTTGGCACAAGGTAGAGGTTGGCATCATAACAGGGTGTACTATGTCTGTGACTATTCTCCCTGGCTCACTAAGTCAGCTGAGCCAGAATGCAGAGGACCCCTGATGACATCTGGACAACGTCAGCAACCCATTAGGGCATTCACGGATGACCTTACAGTCACCATGGAGTCAGTCCCAGGATGTTGGTGAATCCTGAACTCACTGGAGAAGATGATGGTGTGGTGCCAAATGAGCTTCAAACCTGCCAAAACCAGGTCAATGGTGCTGAGGAAAGGAAAGGTGGAGGACAAGTTCCAGTTTAACATTGCAGGTACAGCCATCCCAACAATCTCAGAGAGGCCAGTCAAGAGTCTGGGCAAGGTTTTTGACGACTCTCTCAAAGGTACAACAACCATCTATATGGCTTGTGGTGAGTTGGATGGCTGGCTGAAGTCTGTGGACAAGTTTGGTTTACCTGGAAAATTCAAGGCATGGGTGTATCAGCATGGTGCCCTCCCCAGGATCCTGTGGCAAATCCTCATCAATGCGGTCCCACTCTCCACAGTGGAGACCTTGGAGAGGAAAGTCAGTAGCTACCTTTGGAGGACGCTGGTGTTACCAAAGAGCCTGAGTAGCATCACACTCTACAGCCACAACAACAAATTGCGGCTTCCCTTTAAAACCTTGGAGGATGAATTCATGGTAACCAGAGCTAGAGAGGTGGTGCTATACAGGGACTCCAGTGATCCAAAGGTGGCTCATGCTGGAATCCAGGTGAGGAAGGGCGGAAGAGGCCATACAAATGGCTGAAGCTAGGTTGCACACCACAAGCTCTGGTGGGAGTTGTCACACGGGGCAGCGCTGGTTTAGGTTCCTTTTAATCTCCTCAATTTAACACCAAGGGGAAGGAAAGGAGGTGCCTGGTCAGAGCTGCTGTGGAGGAAACTAGATCCTGCACGGTGAGGATGAGACAATAGGGAGCCTGGACAAGATGGGAGAATGCGTTGGAGAGGACAGTGACCTGGAACGACACTTGGAAAGCTGAGCTTCATCGCATCAAATTTCTCATGCGGGCAGTGTACGATGTGTTGCCCAGTCCATTAAACCTGCTCACTTGGGGCTTAGCAGAGTCACCAGCTTGTCCAATGTGTTCTAAGATGGGCACCTTGGAACACATTCTAAGTTACTGCACCACAGCATTTGAGAGAAGGGCACTACCAGTGGTAACCAAGACCTGGGCACAGCAGATCGGCCCCATTAAGAACATCATTGCCTTTCTCAGGGCTGGGGAGCAGGCTGCCCCAATTAACAGACCAACAGCAGGTATCCTGACCTCTGCAAGAGACTAGCAGTTGTTAATGGACCTCGAACGCCAGCTGAAGTTCCCTTACCATATTGTGGTTACCACCCTCCGTCCTGACATTGTCCTTGTGTCAGAGACCACCAGGCAAGTGGAAATCCTGTAATTGACTGTGCCGTGGGAAAACCGTATGGAAGAAGCTTACGAGTGGAAGCTCTCCAATTACACAGGATTGGTGGAAGACTGTCGGTAAGCAGGATGGAGGGTGAAGTGCCTTCCAGGGGAGGTTGGATGAAGTACTGGGCTTTGTGGCCCGGTCCTTCGCCAGTGATTTGGGTTGTCTCGACATCCTTACCACCACCGAAGCGGCAGAGAGGGCCTCAAGATGGCTGTGGCTCAGGAGAGGAGAACCATGGAGTCATGGTAGTTAGCATGCCAACTGGACACACGCCAGGGTCTGATCAGTCCCGGCTGGGTCACCTGGATGAGGGCGTATGATGTTGAAAGAACCGAAACACCCAATGATTCCAGGAACATCACTGATGACGTGTCCAGTAGCATAAGTAGATGTACTTACACAGTTTCTTCATCATGTTCTTCTTCATCATCATCCTGATCTAAACTTTAACTGTTCTACATCATCATAATCATCATCATCATCATCATCATCATCATGTCATCAGTGTCTTTACTCTGGTGCACCCACAGTGACTTACCCCCGACAATGTCCTGCAAGCCCAGTTCTGATCCAGTTTTGGTCAAAGCCAAAGTAGTCCCGGCAGGTTTCCTGGGATCAACAAAATATTATATTATATTATTTATTTATTTACGTAGCAAAACCATCAGAGGAAAAAACCTCACACCTCGTAATTGCTTGGAGCTACTTTCTCTCAATAGCAATCAATGCTATTAGCATTGTCACTGCTAACAGCTGTGCTGTGTCCCATCACTGTCCACTTTAACCCTTTATCTGCAACACAGATAAAAAGTCAATATTGTGAGATATTTTTGGAAATTTAGGAAAAATGGGGAAAGAAAGTCATGATTAAAAACTCATTATGAAATGTTAAAAAACCTCAAAAATATGAAATTAAAAACAGAAAGTTATAATTAAAATCATAAAATTCAGACAAATGCATAATTATGAGATTGAAGTCTGAGATTAAATCAAATTATGACATAAAAAGTAAAAATATTGAGCTAAAAAGTTTAAATTCTGAGAAAAAATGTCAAAATAATGAGATGAAAAGTTAATATTATGAGATAAAAAAGCCAAAGTTTCTGTGTACCTGCACATAGCAGCTGGAAAAGCTGCTGAACAACTGATGAAAGTAGTTTGTTTAAGTGCACAGTGGACATTGAGAGAAAGTAGTTCCAAACAATTACGAGGTGTGAGTTTTTGTTCAGTGACGGTTTTGTTATGAGAATAAATCACTTATTCACTTCATACCAAGTCTGTTCATGACTAGTCACCTGGTGTCCCCCCCCCCCCCCCCCCCTGGGGGGAGTGGTGGTTTTCCTGACAGTGTCTGCACGGGAGCCATGGACGACAGGATCTGCAGTTTCTCGCCTGTGCCGACCTGTGACCCCGTACCACCGCCCCTGCCTGTCTGGACCAGCCCCCCCTTCCTTCATTTATAAATGGACGTTCATCTATAGCCTGTCCGTCCATGGGAGTGGATCTGTCCTTCAGTGTGGTTCTCCTCGAGATTTCTTCTTTTTCCCACTGGGTTTGGAAGTTTTTTCTTGCCGAGAAGGAGGGTCTAAGGACAGGGGGAGGGTCTAAGGACAGGGGGAGGGTCTAAGGACAGGGGGAGGGTCTAAGGACAGGGGATGCCTGGGACTTTTTCATGTATTTCTGTAGTTGATTGTGTTTTTGTAAAGCCCTCTGAGACGACTTTGTTGTGATTTAGGGCTTTATAAATAAAATTGAATTGAATTGAATTGAATTGAATTGAATTCCAACATATACTACTTTTATTTTGTTGACCCCAGGAAACCTGACCAAAACCGGATCAGAACTGGGCTCACAGGACACTGTTGGGGGTAAGTCAGTGTGGGTGCACCAGAGTAAAGACACTGATGACAAACACATTCATCTGAAAAATACTGAACTGTCCCTTTAACTGTAATTCATCATCTTCATCTTCATAGTTGACTCTTCTTCCTTCACTCATCGTTAAATAAATAAACCTTCTGTTGTTTCTTCTCTGAGCGGTTTTTTTCTTATTATTTTAAGTGTTTTTTCTTATTATTTTAAGTGTTTTTTTTTCTTCTTTAAAGTCTTTTCTTCTTCTGACGTTTGATAAAAAAACAAACAGATCAGGTTTGAAACGTTTCGTCCTCAGAGACGCGACTCGAATCTGCGTCTAAATCTGTCGCGCGTCGTAAACGCCGCCTCGTCTCCACGCGCCTCTTTTCATCTTCGGTCTGATTTAATTAATGTTCGGAAGAAGTAACGATGATGCTGGAGTCAAAGGTCAGGAGGGGGCGGGGCCAGAAAATCCTCCAGGGGCTGATGGCGGCGACACTGACAGAAAAACAGGAAAAGACATTTACGTGCATTCGTTTGTTCTGTTAAAGTTGCGGTGACACGATGGCGGCGGCGTTTGTCTGAAGTGACGACTGGAGTCACTTCAGAGGAAATGATGCGTTCAAAGACTGCAGGGAAAAAAAACCCACTCACCTGCCTCTGGTTCAGTTTGTGTTTTTTATCAGGATGGAAACGATGGATCAAACTGATGATTTTATTTATAAATGAAAGTGAATAACTTTAATATAACGTACGTCTGAGGGTTTGAATCTGTTGACCTGAAATCAGAACAGGTATTAAAAACAATACTAATAATTTCAAAATCTCAAAAATTAAATAAAAAATAAAAATGCATGAATAAAATAATAAAATAAAAGCAATAACAGAATAAAAATATACATAAAAATAAAATGAAAACGTAAAATAATAAAATAATTTTAAAAAACAAATTAAAAAAAAATAAATGAATGAATGAATTTATTTTCGAACACACACACTATTTACAAAAATTCATGGTACGAAACCATTTCTGGCACGAATTAATTTCGTAAGTAAATGTTCTTCACTTCTATAGTTCTTTTCCACCTTCATGGTTCTAAGCTGTTTACATTAGCCTCACATTCACCCATTCACACACACACACCTAAGGTTCTGTCACTCCTACTGGGAGACTAACAAAGGGTTCAGTGTCTTGTCCAAGGACACTTCAACATGTGGACAGCCTGAGCTGGGACGCGAACTGCCAACTTTTTGATCACTGGGCGACACACTCTACCAAATGAGCATGCGTGTGTGTGTATATGTGTCTGTTTTCCTATCCGAGATGCTTTTTTCAGTTTCATTTATCCTGTGAATAATCAAGATAAAACAATTTTTTTCAACTGTACTGTATTGATCATATCAATAGATAATCAGCAGATGGATTTTCTTTTAGGTTTAACAGAATAAATACAGGGTTCTGGATGGTATGAAATGATTCATTAATTCTTCTTCATTATTTTGGCTTATTTTTCCAAGTATTTTCTGTATTTTATTGTCATTTCACAAGTGTTTGTATATTTATTTTATGAGTATACAGCTAAAACTGTATTTTCCATAAATTATTTCCATGTATTGATTAACGTTAATCGACGGTTTTGTTATTTATGATTGAACAAAATAAATATACTCAATTTAACCTACGAATAATTGAAGTAAAACTGTATTTTGCATTAATTATTTACATGTATGGATCACATTAATGGATGAATATCAGTCGATGATTTAGATTTTTCAGGTTTAACAATATATCAGTCGATGATTTAGATTTTTCAGGTTTAACAATAAATAATGGGATCACTATTTTTTTAATTATGCATATTTTATCTATTTTATGTTCAATGTTTGTCACTTTTATGACATTTTTCAAGGTTTTGTAAATTGGATTTCTTAATTTTACAAGTATTTTGTTAATTTTTCCTGATTATAGGAGGATTTGTTCTTTTTTAACAATTATAAAAATGAGCAAAATACTTGTAAAATGACAATAAAATGTACAAAATATAAAAAATGAGCAAAATATCAAAGAAAAATCCCCAAAAATGTGCTTAAAAATGAACAAATCCACCCATAATCAGGAGAAATTTTGCAAAATAGTTATAAAAAGGCAGTAAAATGTACAAAATACTTAAGAATTAAAGAAAACATACATGAAAAAAATCCTAGAAATGTGGCTTAAAAATTAACAAATCCTCCTATAATCAGGAAGAAATTAGCAGAATGCTTACAAAAATTATAATAAAATGCACAAAATATTTGAAAATAAGGAAAATATAAAAGAAAAATCCCAAAATATTTGGCTTAAAAATGAACAAATCCTTCTATAATCAGGAGAAAATGAGCAGAATACTAATAAAGTGATAATAAAATGGACTAAATATTTGAGAAATAAGGAAACTATAAAAGAGTTTTTAAGGTTTTCCTTATGTTTTCATATATTTAGTGCATGTTATTCTCATTTTACTCGTGTTTGTACATTGATTCTTTGAATAATTGAAAATAAAACTGCATTTTACATTAATTATTTATATGCACTGATCAGATTAATGGATGGTTTTGGTTTTTGAGGGTTAAAACAGTGTTGAAACGGCTGTAAAATGTTTCTTTTTCTCTGCTTGTGTGAGTTTGAGTGTCTGTTTTCCACTTTGCCAACATGTATGTGTCAGGTTTACGGACAAAAAAATGGTTTTGTTTTGTCAGATTCGTCACTTTTAGGCCATTTTTCAAGGTTTTGTAGATTGGATTTTCTTCATTTTATACTGTAAGTATTTTGCTCATTTTCTCCTGATTCTAGGATTTGTTGATTTCATGTATGTTTTCCTTATTCCTCACATATTTAGTGTATTTTATTATCATTTTATAAGTATGTTGCTCATTTTCTCCTGATTATATAAGGATTTGGTCATTTTTAAGCCAACATTTTAGGATTTTTCATTCATGATCCTATGAATAATTGAAATAAAACTGCATTTTTGCATTAATTATTTATATGCACTGATCAGATTAATGGATGGTTTTGGTTTTTGAGGATTAAAACATTGTTGAAAGGGCTGTAAAACATTTCCTTTTTTTGTGCTTGTGTGAGTTTTCAGTGTGTTTTCCGCTTCACAGACGTGTATGTGTCAGGTTTATGAACAAACAATGGTTTTGTTTTGTCAGATTTGGTGTCAAACGCTGAAGTCGCTGAAGTGAAAGCGTAAAAACTCCAGACGAAGCAGTGAGAGAATGAATGAGCTTTTG